>JAFLJL010016661.1:10000-13681 GCA_018398815.1 Conus ventricosus
TGATTATGAATCGTATGATGTCGTTGACAACGAAAATGATGATGGCGAGACGAAGATGATATTGATGATGACACTGATGATGATGATGATGATGATGATGATGATGATGATGATGATGATGATGATGATGATGATGATGATGGTAATGAGATGATGATGATGATGATAATGATGGATGATGATGATGATGATGATGATGATGATGATGATGATGATGATGATGATGATCATCATCATCATCATCATCATCATCATCATCATCATCATCATCATCATCATCATCATCCAGATGAATTTTCCCCCCTTAAAAATGACACAGCAACAACAATTGTGATAATGACAACGACGACGATGTCACGTATGATGATGATGACGATGACGCTGATGATGAGGATGAGGGTGATGGTGAGGATGATTATGATGATGAAGGTGATGATGATGATGGTGATGATGATGATGTTGATGATGAATGAAAGATGGGGGAGGAGAGGAGGAGGAGGGGAGGAGGAGGAGGAGGAGGAGGTGTTCTTGGTGTGATTTTTGTCATTGGAATATGGTGTTTTCTTTGTTTCAGGTAAGTGACGAGACATTCCATGTGTTACAGCTGATGTTCGGTATGTACTCGTACAGTCCATCACACGCTGTCTGTCCTCCAGTTTGTCTGTCTGTCTGTCTGTCGTTGTCTGTCTGTCTGTCTGTCTGTCTGCTTCTCCCCCTCTCTCTCTCTCTCTCTCTCTCTCTCCTCTCTCTCCTCTCTCTCTCTCTCTGGTTCCTTCCCTTTCATCTGTTGCAATGCCGAGCGCTTCGTCTCCTATTTCCCAGATGGAGCACCGACCCAGGTCAAGGTCAACTTCACATGACCCGGAACCGGATATTGTGGTCCAGACCTAAGTTATAGGTCAAGTAAACCCAGAATGGAACCTAGAGTGGTGTGAAAGGTTATGTGTGATCGAGAATGAATCACGTTGATCCAGAGTGCCGTTGAAGATTGTTTAATGGTCCAGATCGATCACGACGACCGAGACTAAACTTTAATTCAGGTCAAGTGACGCAGAGCTGGGTTTTGACAGACATCGAGGTTAAAGAACGAATAAGCCTCGATCGCTTATTTGAGCCAGATATAGGTTAAAGGTCAGGTGACCCAGAATGGGTTGCACTGACCTTGAAGGATGACTTAAGATTAAGTGATCCAGAATACGTCATGGTGACCCAGACTTAGGTTAAAGGTGAAGTGACTCAGCAGAATGGGATTTTGAACCAGACTTGAGCTGACCAGGTTGAGGTTAAAAGTCAGGTGAGCTAGAGTGGGTCCTAGTTACCCAGAATGATGATGAAGATTTTAGCCATTTTAGGCCTAGGTTAAGGTGGGTTGATTCATAGTGGAACGTTTCGACCCACATCGAACTTAAAGGCCGAGTGATCCCTAATCGAGTATAGTGACCTAAGTGGAGGATAAAGATCTTGACCCAGAATAGGACATCCTGACCCAGACACATAGGAAGATGAAGTGATTCGCCCAGAAAGGCTCAACAGATATGAGGCCTAAGTGAAGGGTCAAACAATATGTCAATAAAAGACGAAGTAAGCGAGGTTTAGAGTAACGATAACTCAAATAACATGGATCATGATAATGGCAACCTATTAGCGTTCCAGACTTTCACGGAAAAACATGGCTTGTGTGATTCTGTCACTGATCATGGGCTCACGTGTGCTGTTAGAAAATATGCAAAAGGGGTAGGACTGAAACTAACATACAAGGTCTGGAATTATTCAAACACATTATTAACAACTAGTTCTTCAGCTCATAGAGGAACGAGCTATTATTGCGATGTCTTAACGCAAGATACAGCTGAACCCAAATGTTGTGGCAAGTGGAGAGAAAATCTTGGATCTGAAGTGTGTTGGCACAAAGCATTTTGGCACAAAGCATTTAAGAAGACTGGACATATAAAAGATGTTAAATTAAGATGGTTCCAGATCAGACTGATTCACAGAATTTTAGGAACAAACGTAATTCTACAGAACTGACCGTGACAAATGTTCCTTTTGTCACGACCAAAAAGAAAATATACGCCATGTTTTTTTGACATACCGTGTAGTGTAAAACTTTGGGAACGCTTTTCAAGATTCGGTAAACGAAAAGTGTGCCAACACAAACTTTACACTTACAGAAAAGATAGTTTTATTTGGATGCGATTACCATTTGACTATACTCTGCTAGCTATTTTTTTATGTATACAAAAGTAAGTTTGAAGGTAAACAACCTCACTTCCAACAATGTACTGTATATGTGAGAAGAAGATATGAAATTGAAAAATATATCAGCCGTATAGATCTGTCTCAGCACAACTTACTCGCGCGATGGCATACATGTCTACCTCACTTTGAATAAGATACAGAGCGTCGTGAGTGTAGAAGTAATATGGTTCTCGGTTTTATGCAATTGTTTCAGTTTCAGTTTCATCAAGGAGGCGTCACTGCGTGCGGACTAGTCCACATACGCTACACCACATCCGTTAAGTTTTGAGACCACACTATGCATGTCTTCAAGCTGATGGATAATTGAATTAACAACTAAGATGAGACAGTTGAAGAAGAGGGTCTCGTGGCTACGACTCAGCGGATGTCTGACCTACCATTAGCCCAACGCGCTAGTCAGACCTTGAGTGCCTACTACCATGTTTTTTTATGCAATTTTATATTATGTACTTTGTCAAATTCGCTGGTGCTTGTATGTGTGTACACTGTTTATGCAAAAAGGAAAAAAAAGAAAATATCTATTAAAAAAAATAATAATAAATAACATGCATCATGGAGATCCAGACCATGGCTGGAGAATCGGGTGACCAAGGCTGGCCAAAGTGACGTCAAAAGTCAAATGACTCATAATGGGTTACAACGACGCAGAGTGACATCATACGTTACGTGACCGACATGAAGAGGACGGTCATGAAAGGACAGGTCGCTGTGACCCATCCTGGGTCACTTTGACCAGTTGACCACAACACGTCATGGGTCAGTTGACATCAAAGACCTGTCTACAGTATCCCACCCTAAGTCATTTGACCTGAATGTACGCGAAATCTTGGGTTTAGTGTTTGTTTTCCTCCTGGATCACCATGACACTTTCTTAGTCATTCGATTTTATACTTCGGGTTTGTTTGGCTGCAAATTTCCCATCCTGGATCACGTGACTAGGTGGAGGTCAACGCGACCTATTCTAGGTCATTTTGCGCTCAACGTCACTCCGGATCACTCAGATTAAGTCTGCGTCACCCAAACTTTTAACATGGACGTATGTCACCGCGACCCATTAGGAGAGTCGCTGGATCTAACGTTGATTTGAGTCTTTCACTTGATCTTTAAATCTAGTGTGTGGGACGTTGTGACCCAGTCTGGGTCACTGAACGACGAAGAATGTTGTAGGTCACATGACACGTCCCGGGTGCTTTTACTTTTCACGTAGGTCAAGGTCGCTGGGATCTGTTCTTGGTCACTTCAAACCTTGAACTTACTATGAGCCGTTCAGCGTCAGCTGACGTAGATCAAAGATGGATCTGTTGATCCTGTACGGCGTGTTCGACCTTCACCCTAGATCTGGGTCGCGGTATCCGATTCTAGGTCACTTGGACCTTGAACTTGATGTAGGTCAGGTGACCCACTTCGGGTCACTCGATGTTT
>JAFLJL010016661.1:18781-23781 GCA_018398815.1 Conus ventricosus
GGGGGGGGGGGGGGGTGAGTGAGAATTGGTGGGAGGGTTGTTCATTTGATTTATTTTCAGTGTGTTATTAATTTTGGAGGGGCTCTAGATTTATGCTACGCCTCAAATCGTTTACATGGATTATAATAGTGATTTATGGAAATCTTAATTGTGGTGTGCGGGCCGCCCCTCAGTCTCTAACAATAAACTGTTACATGGTGTGTGCCCCATGATCCCCCCCCCCCCCCCCCCCCCAATCACAAACCTAAAAAGCTGCAGGCGTTTTTTTTGCCCTATTTGGTTCACCCCCTTGGTCAAAAACAGCGCTTGTTTTTGTTCCCCTTTGATACGACTTTGTGATAGGTTGCGATTTTTGCAACATACTTTTGCTCTCTCTCTCTCCTCTCTCTCTCTCTTCTCTCTGTCTCTGTCTCTCTGTATCCTGTCACCGTCTGTCCGTCTGTCCGTCTGTTCTGTCCCGTCTGTCTGTCTTCTCTCTCTCTCTCTCTCTCTCTCTCTCTCTCCTCTCTCTCTCTCTCTGTGTGTCTCTGTCTCTCTGTATCTCGTCACTGTCAGTCTGTCTGTCTGTCTGTCTGTCTCCCTGATCTCTCTGGCTCTCTGTGTCTCTGTCTGTGTGTGTCTCCTGTTGTGTGTTTTCCTCACCTTCTCTCTCTCCCCCCCCCCCCCCCCCCCCCCCTCCCTGCCCACCATTTCCGTTGTCCTGGGTTCCTTTCAGAAAATCACATCAACAGTATTATTAATTCACAGACCGTTCGATCTGAGTAGCCTCTCCCCCATCTCAGTGGTGAGAAAGGGGGAATTGGGCTGAGTTGTGGGGTTTTCTGTCCTGTCTGTTTAGTCGTCAGTTCGTGAGTTTTGTCTGCCTGTCTGTCTGTCAGCTCGTAAATCGTTTGCCTGTCTGTCTGTCCCGTCTTCTGTTTCTCTCCTCTCTCTCCTTCATCTCTCTCTCTTCATCTCTCTCTCCTCTCTCTCCTCTCTCTCTCTCTCTCTTCTCTCTCCTCTCTGATGGTCATTTGTCGTTGCCATTCTGTCTCCTCTCTCTGTCTCTCTCTGTCCCCTCTCTCTCACTCTCTCTCTGTCTCTCTCACTTTATCTCTCTCTGTCTCTGTTCCCCTCTCTCCCCTCTCTCTCTCACTCTTTCTCTGTCTCACTTTCTCTCTCTCTCTGTCTCTCTCACTTTTTCTCTCTCTCTCTCCCCTCTCTCCCTTCTCTCTCTCTCTCTCTCTCTCTCTCTCTCCTCTCTCTCCTCCTCCTCCTCCTCCTCCTCCTCCTCCTTTCTCTCCCCCCCTCTCTCTCTCCCCTCTCTTCCCCCCCTCTCCCCCCCTCTCTCCCCCCTCCTGCCTCTCTCTCTCTCTCTCTCTTCTCTCTCTCTCTCTCTCTCCCCCTCTCCTCTCTCCCCTCCCCTCTCTCTCTCCTCTCTCTCTCTCTCTCCCCATCCTCCCTCCCCCTCTCAAAATCTTCCCCGCCGAATGTCTTCATGTCGGTCACCTGGCTCAGCGCACCTTCCCACATAGCCCGAACCACAATGGCGATGGCTTGCGACATGAAGGCTCCGTGAAGTGTCTAACAGCCAGACAGACAGCATTCCCAAATTTTGGTTTCCCCCTCGCATCGACGTTCTGCTGTGATGAGGACTTGGAGCCGAAAGGGAAAGGGGTGGGGGGGGGGGTGGGGGGGGGAATTGCTGCAGCCTGGAACGACACTGATGGCTGACGAAACTCTGCTTCTGTCCCTGAAGTAACTTGGTTTCTCTTCATTCCAGGCGGTATTGGTCGAAGATTATAGAGAATGGGCTTTAAAAATAAAAAATAAAAAAAAAACCACCATTAAAGACAGAAACAAACAAACAAAAAGTAAGGATTAAATTTTTTTTTTAATGTATTCTCAAATGTGAAAGTTTATTGGAAATAAGTAACTTGGTTTCTGGTCATCTTGGGCGGTATTGTTGGAATATTGCAGAGAGCTGGTTTGAAAAAAAAATAATGAGACATAAATAAACAAATAAATATAAAAAAAATGTCTCTCTCAAATGTGAAAGTCATTGGAAATAAGTAACTTAGTTCCTGTTCATATTAGGCGCCATTGTTGAAATATTACAGAGAGCTGGCTTGAGGAGAGAGAAAAAAGAAAGAAAGACATAAACGAAAACACAAATAAGTTAGTTGTTGTTGTTGTTGTTGTTGTTGTTTTTCTCTCGAATGTGAAAGTCATAGGAAAGAAATAACTTAGTTTCTGTTCATATTGGGCAGCATTGCTAGAGAATTATAGAGAGCCAGGTTGAAAAACAAAACAAAACATAAATAAACATACAAATAAGTTAGTCTTTTTTTTTTTTTTTTTTTTTTTGCTTGAAATGTGAAAGTCATAGAAAATTAGTAACTTGGTTTCTGTACATATCGGGCGGCATTGTTGGAATGTTATGGAGAGTGGGCTTTTTAAAAAAAAAAGACAGAAATAAACAAATAAGTAATGGGTTTTTCGTGTGTTTTTTTTTTTCTCTTTCTCTCTCAAATGTGAAAGTCATACGAAATAATTAACTTGGTTTCTGTGCATATTAGGCGGCATTGTTGGAATATTACAGACAGCTGGCTTGAAAAAAAAGACACAAATATACAAACAAATAAGGTAGTTGTTGGGTTGGTTTTTTCTCAAATGTGAGTCATAGGAAATAAGTAACTTGGTTTTTGTTCATATTAGGTAGTATTGTTGAAGATTGTAGAGAACTGGTTAAAAAAAAAAAACAACCTCACAAATAAACAAACAAATAAGCGAGTCTTTTTTACCTTTGAATGTGAAAGTCGTCGGAAATAATTAAGTTACTTGGTTTCTGTCCATATTGGGCAGTATTGTTGGAATATTACAGAGAGCTAGCTTGAAAAAAAAGAACGTTCTTAAACAAAAAATAAATAAGATTTTTGCCCGAATGTGAAAATCAGGGGAAATGAAAATGAACTGGAATGTAGATGGGGTTTATTCGCTTTCCTTTTTTTTTCAACTATTCCATTTGGTCCTTTTCCTATTGTTATTGGTGTTGCTCTGTCTCTCTCTCTCTCTCTCTCTCTCTCTCTCTCTCTCTCTCACTCTCTCTCTCTCTCTCTCTCTCTCTCTCTCTCTCACTCTCTCTCTTGTATGTGTGTGTGTGTGTGTGTGTGTGTGTTGTGTGTGTGTGTGTGTGTGTGTGTGTGTGTGTGTGTGTGTGTGTGTGTGTGTGTGGTGTGTGTGCCCGCTTGCAAATGCGTCCATACGCGCGTGTGTGTGTGTGTGTGTGTGTGTGTGTGTGTGTGTGTGTGTGTGTGTGTGTGTGTGTGTGTGTGTGTGTTTGTGTGTGTGTTTGCCCGCAAGCAAGTGCGTCCATGCGTGTGTGTGTGTGTGTGTGTGTGTGTGTGTGTGTGTGGTGTGTGTGTGTGTGTGTGTGTGTGTGTGTGTGTGACCTGTCTGCCTACCTGCCCACTTAAACATCTACGTGCTTCTGTATCATACCTAATCTCACTTCTGCTTGACTTTATATCTACATTTCCACCTAACACCCTCCTATTCATCTGCCTATCTGGCTATCTGTCTACCCATTTATCCCCACTACCTTGTATCTCTCTCCGCCAATCTACCACCATACCTCTACCTGTCTTCCAAGCTACCTTCCTACTTACCTATCCACCAACCCACCCACCCACCCACTTTCAGCTTCTCTACCTACCTGTCAGCATCTGCAGATAGGTCGGTGGCCTTTGCAATTAAACTACTTGAGTTTGAGTTTGTCAGTGTTACACCTATCTATCTATCTATCTATCTATCTATCTATCTATCTATCTATCTACCTATCTATCTATCTATCTATCTATCTATCGATCTATCTATCTATCTGGCTGGCTGGCTGGCTGTCTGTCTGTCTGTCTATCATGTCATGAAATTTGGATGTTTGCTCTGTCACACTTTACGACGTCACTTCGCTGACTCCGAAATCCGTGTGCAAAAAAAAAAAAAAGCATACCCATCCTTCCAGCTACGAAAAAGGGAAATTTCATGGGAGATCTTTTCAGTGAAAAGCTCAACCTTTCAGAAGGCAAGAAACAGTCTTCGAGTTGTTGCGCATACAGATTTGAGTGCCAATATGTATATATATATATATATATAAATATATATATATATATATATATATATATATATATATATATATATATATATATCCAAACAAAGAATTCAACAACAATCACGTAAAATCTTTCCCAATATTTCGACCACTTTTGGTCTTCCTCAAGGGACTTTAATCCTATATATATAAAGAAAGTCAGAAGGCAAGAAAGAGTCTTCGAGTTGTTGCGCACACAGATTTGAGTGCCGATATGCATTTATATTTATTAAAAAAACAAGTAATAATAATTTTTAAAAAATCTTCTCTGTCTTTGCAGGGCTTTAATCCGCTCAAAAATTGGGCTAAGACTGCCCCCATTGATGGTTCTGCCAGACCTTCTTATCTGGAAACTCTCGGTGCCATGCACCTTCCAGGGCTTCGCCAGTCAGGGGGTCGCTCCGTACTGCCACTACCTACAGTCTGCACAGAAGGGGAACCACTCCTACCCCGTCTAGACTGAAACACAGTTGGGTTCAAAGTGAGCTGACTGCTGTCGGAAATGTAAAACCTAAAATGAAGAATGGAATGACCGCGCCTCTAAACTACGGAACAAACAAATGAAAAAGCAGACACTCTTTACACGTTTCGACCTATTAGATCTCTTCAGGCAGGACAAATAACTTATAAAACAAAGAAACAAAGAACGAACCACTGGTCACTTATCTCTTCGATCTTCGTTGTGCATTCTTTGTTTCCATTGTTGTGAGTTGTTGCTGTTGTTGTTGTTGTTGTTGTTGTTGTTGTTGTTGTGCTGTTTTGAAGAAGACGCAGTATGTCAAAACGCGTGGTGGCAATTTTTTGTAATTTGTATGTTCTTTCAGTTGGCGACTCAGTTGTTTCAGTTCATACTTTTATGAAACACGAAATGTTT
>JAFLJL010016661.1:36562-47562 GCA_018398815.1 Conus ventricosus
ACCCTAACAGATTTTGGTGCCGCTTTGATGAGGTTGTGCAATAAATCTCTTCTCACCACTGTTTATCTCTTTGTTTATGATGCATTCACGCATGTCAACGTGTCAAAATTCACTGAGTTACAATTCACTGTACTCCAGCGCGTGAGTTTTCCCACGCCTGTGGCGAACACATGTTCACTAAGGCTAGTTTCCCTTTGTGACACAATAGCGCGTCAGCGTACAGCAAACCTTCCAGACGGACATCAAGATTCTGTGAAATGGAGAGAGAAGTGCTACATGACGGGAGTATTGTTTTTGATATCCCAGATCATATCTGGGAACAGTTGAATCAAGGCAAAGAAGTGGAAATTTCTGTGCCAAGCCAGCCTGTATCCAGTGATTCCAGCGAACAGAAGGCCAGTGGTTCAACCAGAACATCCACTACTGGTACTGAGTATTCTCCCTCTCTCTCCCCCTCTCTCTCTCACCCCATCTCTCTCTCTTTATCTATCACTCTATCTCTTGTTTTTTTTCTCTCTCTCTCACCCGATCTCTCTCTCTCTCTCTCTCTCTCTCTCTCTCTCTATCCCCCTCTCTCTATCTCTATCTCTCTCTACTTAAATACCTTCAAGCTCAAATTAAAACATTATCTCTTGCAAAATCTAAGCAATTGACCAAAATTAGGCTCAATCTGTATGATCAATGCAAGCGAACCTGTATACCAGTGGTGTGTGAATGATTGTATGTACATGGTATCTGAATCAGTATGAATTTCTCTGACCATTATCGCGTTATTTTTCTCTACATCTTGTTCTTCTCTATTTGAACCTGAATGTTTTTACCATTCAATTTATATGTGTTTTACAGCATGTCATATGAACTCATTGCTGTACTTGTCAGTACATTGTTTATTCATTAATGTATGCATATTTCTTACCGATAGCATTGTTTGCTGATTTTATTTCCTTATTTCTTGGGGGGTATTCTGCTAGTGTATTATTCTCTCTCTCTCTCTCTCTCTCTCTCTCTCTCTCTCTCTCTCTCTCTCTCTCTCTCTCTTTCTCTCTCCCTCCCTCTCTTTCTCTCTCCCTCCCTCCCTCCCTCTCTCTCTCTCTCTCTCTCTCTCTCTCTCCTCTCTCTCTCTCTCTCTCTCTCCTCTCTCTCTCTCTCTCTCTCTCTCTCTCTCTACCCTCCTACTCACGTTTTCCTACGTTTTGCGATCCCTTTCAGGGCGGGGCCAGCCTGTATCCAGTGATTCCAGCGAAAAGAAGGCCAGTGTTTCAACAACATCTTCTACACAGTCTACTTCTTCTATGTTTTCATGTAGCATTTCAATAATGTAATGATTGTGGGTTTGAAAGTTGCCAATAAAAATGTTGAATTTTATTCATTTGTCTGTTTCCTTTGATTGTGAAGTGTGAGATACTGCGTATCACACAGGGATGACGGTGGTTCCCAAATATCCTGGAGGTTCCCAAATATCCTGCCGCCAGGTGCAGGATAAATGGGAATGGTTCCGAAATATCCTAGGATTTTTGGGAACCAGTTCCGATTTATCCTGGTTCCGAAATATTCTACGACACCGGTCGCTAAGCCGGACGGCCCTACCACCCTTACCCACGCCTATCACACACTAGGTCAGACAACACAACACACTAACACAGTTTTACAATCACGCACGCTTCTTTATTTCACACACACTCCATGGCGCACCACTTACGTTCATCCACAACTGCACACAGTATCCCAATTCCTGCTGACTGACCCTACCCTACTATAATGACCTGGAAGACCCTAACCTAACCTAAAGCACCAGTTGCGGTATATCACTGTGACCTGGGGACACAACGATAGCCCGCACACGTGGTGGCTAACTACTAGGGACAAGGATTTACCCCAAGGGACTCTAATCTCTTAACTACTACTACCACCCACACCTCTCCCCAGGACTCGCCCTTCTCTTTTGACCCGGACCACTTCCAAACTGGTCGCTGCATCCCGAAAGGAGGCAACGACAAGTACCCTACACTGTGCTGGCCACTACGTCCTAAAAAAAGAGGCAGTAGCTAACACCCCTAACCCTACTGCCTAACGCTACACCCTTTCTACCACAACCATGGGACAACCCATCCCGGCCCGGAGAGCTCCAGTCCTCGGCGCTGTACGTGGCCCCTCACAGGCTGACACCTCCCCGGAAGACTCTGCGCCCCGGCGCTGACCGTGGCTTCCCCCTGACACGAACCCTGCAGTCAACGTTTGCCTCTTCACTAAATGTCAGCGGTTTGTAAATGGGGAAAAGCACGTGTTCCTAAGCGCAGGATAGACCGGGGATTTTCTTCCAATGTCTTTTGGAATTTCGGGTGAAGAACACTGTTACAAGCAGGAGTCTTCTTCAGAAACAGCTTAAACATTTTGTGTTTCATAAAAGCATGAACTGAAACAACTGAGTCGCCAACTGAAAGAACATACAAATTACAAAAAAATGCCACCACGCGTTTTGACCTACTGCGTCTTCTTCAAAACAGCACAACAACAACAACAACAACAACAACAACAACAGCAACAACTCACAACAATGGAAACAAAGAATGCACAACGAAGATCGAAGAGATAAGTGACCAGTGGTTCGTTCTTTGTTTCTTTGTTTTATAAGTTATTTGTCCTGCCTGAAGAGATCTAATAGGTCGAAACGTGTAAAGAGTGTCTGCTTTTTCATTTGTTTGTTCCATCGTTTGGAGGCGCGGTCATTCCATTCTTCATTTTAGGTTTTACATTTCCGACAGCAGTCAGCTCACTTTGAACCCAATTGTGTTTCAGTCTAGACGGGGTAGGAGTGGTTCCCCCTTCTGTGCAGACTGTAGGTAGTGGCAGTACGGAGCGACCCCCTGACTGGCGAAGCCCTGGAAGGTGCATGGCACCGAGAGTTTCCAGATAAGAAGGTCTGGCAGAACCATCAATGGGGGCAGTCTTAGCCCAATTTTTGAGCGGATTAAAGCCCTGCAAAGACAGAGAAGATTTTTAAAAATTATTATTACTTGTTTTTTTAATAAATTAAATGCATATCGGCACTCAAATCTGTGTGCGCAACAACTCGAAGACTCTTTCTTGCCTTCTGACTTTCTTTATATATATAGGATTAAAGTCCCTTGAGGAAGACCAAAAGTGGTCAAAATATTGGGAAAGATTTTACGTGATTGTTGTTGAATTCTTTGTTTGGATATATATATATATATATATATATATATATATATATATATATATATATATATATATATATCGGCACTCAAATCTGTATGAGCAACAACTCGAAGACTGTTTCTTGCCTTCTGAAAGGTTGAGCTTTTCACTGAAAAGATCTCCCATGAAATTTCCCTTTTTCGCAGCTGGAAGGATGGGTATGCTTTTTTTTTTTTTTTTTTTTTTTTTTTGCACACGGATTTCGGAGTCAGCGAAGTGACGTCGTAAAGTGTGACAGAGCAAACATCCAAATTTCATGACATGACAGACAGACAGACAGACAGACAGACAGAGAATAGATAGATAGATAGATAGATAGATAGATAGATAGATAGATAGATAGATAGATAGATAGATAGATAGATAGATAGATAGATAGGTGTAACACTGACAAACTCAAACTCAAGTAGTTTAATTGCAAAGGCCACCGACCTATCTGCAGATGCTGACAGATAGGTAGAGAAGCTGGCAGTGGGTGGGTGGGTGGGTTGGTGGATAGGTAAGTAGGAAGGTAGCTTGGAAGACAGGTAGAGGTATGGTGTAGATTGGCGGAGAGAGATACAAGGTAGTGGGGATAAATGGGTAGACAGATAGCCAGATAGGCAGATGAATAGGAGGGTGTTAGTGTGAAATGTAGATATAAAGTCAAGCAGAAGTGAGATTAGGTATGATACAGAAGCACGTAGATGTTTAAGTGGGCAGGTAGGCAGACAGGTCACACACACACACACACACACACACACACACACACACACACACACACACACACAGTCACACACACACACACACACACACACACACACACACACACACACACACACACACACACACACACACACACACACACACACACACACACACAACACACTGTATAACAGTCGCCTCTGTTTACTTACCTCAAGGCCCAAACGATCGTAAATACAGAATGGCTACGCTCATTTCAATTAAACCAATCTACCAAATATTTAATCACTGGTGATTTTAACGCCCATTTGCCGTTTTGGAAAAAGAGTGCCAGGTTATCACCAATAATCGTTTTATTGAAAATATAGTGGACTCCTCTCTTTACCTTCTCAACGATGGCAGTATTACTCGTATTCCAGACAACCCTAAACATAATCCTAGTGCCATCGACTTATCATTCATATCTCCTGAACTAGCTATATCATGTGACTGGCAAACACTTGATGATCCATTAAATAGTGATCATCTCCCTATTGTCATTTCTCTTGAGCGTATGAGACCTGAAACAACTGATGTAACGCATGACAAAGTTCCTAAATATTGTTACAAGTTTGCTAATTGGAATAAATTTTCATACCTACTTAGTTCATTTAATGTAAACATAGAAAATCTCGAGAATCAAGATGTCGATACATTATACGATCATTTTCAGAATGCAGTACACACTGCTGCGAAAGATTCAATTCCGACTGTAAAATCTGTAAAATCAAAAAAACATTCGGGTAATGTCTGGTAGTATGGTATATGTCAGCAGGCAAAACAAGAAAAAATAGAAAAAAAGAAAGATTACAAAAGAGAAACAAATCCCAAGGAAAAAGCGGAGAAACTTCTTGAGAAAAAAAAAGCAAAAAATCACCAAAATAGAATAATTGCACAAGCAAAAAGGCAGTATTGGTCGTCTATATGTCAAAATGAGGTGTCAAGCTTTAAAGATATTCAAAAAGTTGGACACAACTAAAAACGATGAAAAATGGAATTAACCTTCCACATTGTCCGATTAATTTAATACAATCTGAATTTCCATCAAATTTTGATAAAGCTGAAGCCTTTGCAGACTTATTTGCGAACAACAGTAGCGTTGACAGCTTATCCTTGGACAAGAAAAAACGCCGCGAAACTGAAGAAAAGAAAGACATCTATAATAGCCCCCAAACCTACAGAAAATCACTATTTAAATACCGCTATAACATTGCAGGAAGTCCAAAAGTGTATCATAAATCTGAATAAAAAGACATCAGTGGGATTAGACGGCATTTCAAATGAAATGTTAGGTCATTTCCCGCAAAATATAATACATTTTCTACATTTGTTTTTCCAAAAATGTTGGGACAATGGAAAAATGCCCTTGATTGGAAGGACTCAATTATTATACCAATTCATAAACAAGGAAAACCACTCAAAGATATAAATAGCTATCGACCAATATCATTAACACTAACCATGTAAATTGATGGAAAAGATAGTGTTAAAAAGGCTAATTCATCATTGCAACAAAAACAGTATCATTCCTATCAACCAAGCTGCATTCCAAGCAGGCAGATCTACAATTGAACACTTAGTAAAAATTACAACACACGTAAAACATCAATTTGCACGGCGTAAGAACATTCTGGCCACCTTTTTTGACATTCGTAAAGCATACGAACAAGTGTGGCACAAACGACTAATGTACAAAATAAAAAATATTGGAATCAGCGGGAACATGTACAATTTATTCAAGATTTTCTACACTGCAGGCACATTCAAGCAAAAATAGGAAATACATATTCCAACCCAAGGCCTTTACAAATGGGTTTACCCCAAGGTTCAGTAATTTCTCCAATATTATTTAATATTTTAATTTCTGATCTTCCTAACAGTCTTTCTAAAGATATTGAAGTGGCTCAATTTGCTGATGATATATGCCTATGGACAAAAGTGACAATGAAAAAAATACATCATCAAGATCACTAAATTACATCAAAATAAAATATCAACATGAACTAAATAAGATCAATAACTTTTTAAATGAGAACGGCCTTTCTCTTTCCCCAGAAAAAACAAATATGATTCTTTTTAATTCTGGTTACGATCCAGGACAACTTCCTACTTTACGTTGGATGGCATTGTTTTAAACTATGCAAAAAGTGTAAATTCTTGGGTGTTATCTTAAGCAATAAGTTAACTTGGAACACTCATATTGAATACATTTTAAACAAAGCAAGAAAAAGCTTAAATTTCCTAAAAATAATTAGCAAACAATCTTGGGACAGGATTCGAAATCATTAACCATTTTAGCAACTGCCCTTATTCGCTCCAGACTAACTTACGCTCAAGAAGTATTTTTTAATGCACCTCAATACCTTTTAAATAAACTTCAGAGCACTGACTGCAAAGCGTATAAAATTGCCCTTGGGTTTCCCACACATACATCTAACTTAGGGACCTATAATGAAGCAGGGATCTTGCCCCTTTCAGAACTTCGGAAAGCTTCTACTTCAAAATTTGTCTTAAAGAGCTTCTCACAAAACAATTTTTGCTCAGAAGAAGTATGTTTAAAATCAGAGAAGGATTTTGGAAAACGTGCCAAAAACATACAGTCAGCAAGGTCTATTTACTCATTTTCCGCTGATCTTCTAAAGGATACCAAAATAGATAAAAATAACATAGCCCAAAAGCCCACGTATTCACCTATTCCAAAATGGGAACACTGTAAAGCCTCCTTTGATATTGATTATACAGATGTTTCTAAAAAGGATTGTCCACATATTGTAAGAACATCTGTTTACACTCATTTAGAAACTAAGTACTATCATCATCTGAAAATTTTTACAGATGGCTCAGTGCTAGAAAATAATAACACGGGAGCAGCCTTCATAATCCCTAGCCTCAAAGTACAAAAGCTCTTCTATCTTGGTAAACAGTTATCGATATTCAGTGCCGAATTACTTGCTATACTTAAATCGTTAGATTTTATTCTAAATTTTCCAATAAAAAGTTCACAAATCTTAATAGGTGTTGATTCTAAAGCAGCAATCTACTCGATCAAGTCTGCATGTCCTTCAATCCGACTTGATATGATATTTGAAATCCATCACATTATTCACCTTTTATCCATGCAAGGCATTACTGTCACTTTTTGTTGGATCCCCTCTCATTGTGGTATAATACCCAACGAGCGTGTAGATCAACTTGCACGAAAAGCAGCTCAAAATGTCAGTGACGCAATACCACTCAAAGTTCCCTTAGATTTGAATGAATGTTTTTCAATTATAAATTCAACGTTAAGAGAAAAAGTTAAAACCTCATTGATGAACTCAGACATTCAATATTATCACAATTGTATAAAATGTAGTGGTGGGTACAATGGGAAAACGTTCAAACAAGTCTCCTCCTCGTCTAGGGAGATTGAAAGCTTAATCCATAGATTCCGTTTGAACGCATTGAAAACAAAACATTGTCATAATGTTAAATGTATGTGTGGGAAATCCTTAAATGTCAGTCATTTGCTGATTCCAATGCCCAAGAGCAAGAGAGCTCCTAAGACATTCGGGTATTGATGGTTACACTGATGGATCGACTTCATTGCCTTTACCATATGTTTTAAACAATACTCTGTTCTTGACTCAGTTTGTAAGTGTTTGTTAAACAGTTCAATTGGTCCTTATCTGTAGATTTTATCACTTCTCACTTAAAATTGTCAAGGTGGAAGAGGGATGGGAGATGAGGGGGTGGGGGGAGGGGGGGATGTCATATTCTATTGTTAGTTCATACACTTGCATACTTCATTCACCCACACATAAACTGTCTGAATCACTATAGTGGAAGGACATTAAACCGACGACCACACACACACACACACACACACACACACACACACACACACACATACAACACCACACACACGCATGGACGCACTTGCATGCGGGCAAACACACACACAAACACACACACACACACACACACACACACACACACACACACACACACACACACACACACACACACCACACACACACACGTATGGACGCATTTGCAAGCGGCACACGCACACACACACACACACACACACACACACACACACACACACACACCACACACACAGAGAGAGAGAGAGAGAGAGAGAGAGAGAGAGAGAGAGAGAGAGAGAGAGAGAGAGAGAGAGAGAGAGAGAGAGCAACACCAATAACAATAGGAAAAGGACCAAATGGAATAGTTGAAAAAAAAAAAAAAGAAAGCGAATAAACCCCATCTACATTCCAGTTCATTTTCATTTCCCCTGATTTTTCACATTCGGGCAAAAATCTTATTTACTTTTTGTTTAAGAACGTTCTTTTTTTCAAGCTAGCTCTCTGTAATATTCCAACAATACTGCCCAATATGGACAGAAACCAAGTAACTTAATTATTTCCAACGACTTTCACATTCAAAGGTAAAAAAGACTCACTTATTTGTTTGTTTATTTGTGATGTTTTTTTTTTAAAACCAGTTCTCTTACAATCTTCAAACAATACCACCTAATATGAACAAAAACCAAGTTACTTATTTCCTATGACTCACATTTGAGAAAAAACCAACCCAACAACTGCCTTATTTGTTTGTATATTTGTGTCTTTTTATTCAAGCCAGCTGTCTGTAATATTCCAACAATGCCGCCTAATATGCACAGAAACCAAGTTAGTTATTTCGTATGACTTTCACATTTGAGAAGAGAGGAGAAAAAAAAACAAAAAACAACACACCGTTACGTATTTCTTTGTTTATTTCTGTCTTCTTTTTTTTTTGAAAGCCTGCTCTCTATAACATTCCTACCATGCCGCCAGATATGTACAGAAAAGCCTGCTCTCTATAACATTCCTACCATGCGCCAGATATGTACAGAAAAGCCTGCTCTCTATAACATTCCTACCATGCCGCCAGATATGTACAGAAAAGCCTGCTCTCTATAACATTCCTACCATGCCGCCAGATATGTACAGAAAAGCCTGCTCTCTATAACATTCCTACCATGCCGCCAGATATGTAAAAGAAAAGCCTGCTCTCTATAACATTCCTACCATGCCGCCAGATATGTACAGAAAAGCCTGCTGTCTATAACATTCCTACCATGCCGCCAGATATGTACAGAAAAGCCTGCTCTCTATAACATTCCTACCATGCCGCCAGATATGTACAGAAAAGCCTGCTCTCTATAACATTCCTACCATGCCGCCAGATATGTACAGAAAAGCCTGCTCTCTATAACATTCCTACCATGCCGCCAGATATGTACAGAAAAGCCTGCTCTCTATAACATTCCTACCATGCCGCCAGATATGTACAGAAAAGCCTGCTCTCTATAACATTCCTACCATGCCGCCAGATATGTACAGAAAAGCCTGCTCTCTATAACATTCCTACCATGCCGCCAGATATGTACAGAAAAGCCTGCTCTCTATAACATTCCTACCATGCCGCCAATATGTACAGAAACGAAATTACTTATTTCCTATGCCTTTCACATTTCAAGCTAAAAAAAAAAAAAAAAGAAAAGACTAACCTATTTGTATATTTATTTATTTTTATTTTTAAACCCAGCTCTCTATAATTCTCTGACAATACTGCCCGATATGTACAGAAACCAGGTTAATTATTTCCTATGACTTTCACATTTCAAGCAAAAAAAAAAAAAGAACAAGATTAACTTATTTGTATGTTTATCTTTGTTTTTTTTTTCTCCTTTTTTAACCCAGCTCTCTTATAATTTCTCCAGCACTACTGCCCAATATGAACAGAAACTAAGTTACTTATTTCGTATGATTTTCACATTTGAGAGAAAAACAACAACAACTAACTTATTTGTGTCTTCGTTTATGTCTTCTTCTTTTTTTTTTCTTTTTTTCAAACCAGCTCTCTGTAATATTTCAACAATGGCGCTTAATATGAACAGGAACTAAGTTACTTATTTCCAATGACTTTCACATTTGAGAGGAAAAAAAAACTTATATATTTGTTTATTTATGTCTCATTATTTTTTTTTCCAAACCAGCTCTCTGTAATAATTCCAACAATATCGCCCAAGATGACCAGAAACCAAGTTACTT
Organism: Conus ventricosus; assembly: GCA_018398815.1. NCBI lineage: Eukaryota > Metazoa > Mollusca > Gastropoda > Neogastropoda > Conidae > Conus > Conus ventricosus. Next base: position 46,585 of record JAFLJL010016661.1, read on the forward strand.
ATTTCCAATAAACTTTCACATTTGAGAATACACACACAACACACACACACACACACACACACACACACACACACACACACACACACACACACACACACACACAATCTTTACTTTCTGTTTGTTTGTTTCTGTCTTTTATGTTGTTGTTTTTTTTTCTTTTCTTTTTTTAAAAGCCCATTCTCTATAATCTTCCACCAAAACCGCCTGGAATGAAGAGAAACCAAGTTACTTCAGGGACAGAAGCAAGTTTCGTCAGCCATCAGTGTCGTTTCAGGCTGCAGCAATTCCCCCCCCCCCCCCCCCCCCCACCCCCCCCACCCCCGTTCCTCGGCTCTCAAGTCCTCCTCACAGCAGAACGTACGATGCGAGGGGGAAACAAAATGGGAATGCTTTCTTTCTGGCTGTTAGACACTTCACGGACCCTATCATGTCGCAGCCATCGCCATTGTGGTTCGGGCGTGATGGGAAGGTGCGCTGAGCCAGGTGACCAACATGAAGACATTCGGCGTGGGAAGTGTGAGAGAGGGAGGGAGATGTGGAGAGAGAGAGAGAGAGAGGAGAGAGAGAGAGAGAGGAGAGAGAGAGAGAGAGAGAGAGAGAGAGAAGAGAGAGAGAGAGAGAGAGAGAGAGAGAGAGAGAGAGAGAGAGAGAGAGAGAGAGAGAGGGGCAGGAGGGGGAGAGAGAGAGAGGGGGAGAGGAGGGGGAGAGAGAGGGGGGAAAGAGAGGAGAGGAGGAGAGAGAGAGAGAGAGAGAGGAGAGAGAGAGAGAGAGAGGAGAGAAGAGAGAGAAAGTGAGAGAGACAGACAGACAGACAGACAGGCAGAGACAGAGAGAGAGAGAGAGAGAGAGAGAGAGAGAAGAGAGAGAGAAGAGAGAGAGAAGTGAGACAGAAGTGAGTGAAAAGAGAGAGAGGGGAAGGAGAGAGAGAGAAAAAAAAGAAGAAAAGGGGAGGAAAAAAGATAAAGGAGAGAAAACCAG
>JAFLJL010016663.1:2500-15000 GCA_018398815.1 Conus ventricosus
CACACAACACACACACACAAACACAACACACACACACACACACACACACACACACACACCACACACACACACACACACACAAGCATACATACATACACACACACACACACACACCACAACACACACACACACCACACACACACCACACACACACACACATTTTTTTTTTTCATCATGATCCCTAAGTATACGTATCGACCACGAAACGAGGTTTAAAACAGAGATAAATTTATGAAAACATATGGTAAACCTAATGTTCTCTCCCAGTACAGTTCTTCTCTTTTTTTCAAGGCATAGAAGATATACATCGCAACAGAGCGAATTACGTCCCTTTTCTCGTTTTGCAGCAAAAACTTCAACAATGGTCCGTGTACATTTGTTACTATTTCATGATATACTTATTTTTTAAATCTTGATATGATGGACATTCCAGCAAAAAGTGTATTTCATCTTCAGTTTTGTCACAAAAGGGCAGCTTTTTGAGTTATTTTTATATCTGTGTGGAGTTTTATATCACTGATTCCTAGTCGAAACCTTACAAGAACTTTTCGAAACTTTTACCCCCAAATTAGAAAAATATGTTACATCAGAATGGGGTTATACATGTCTCTTTGCCTCTTATAGATCCAACGCAAGAGGTGTAGCAGTGCTGTTTAATAATAATTTTGAATTTAAAATCAGCAATATTGATAGGGATGTTTATGGTAACTACATTATATTATCTTTAAAAACTATGGATAAAGACATACTGTTAATAAACTTATATGGACCGAACGTAGATAATCCTGATTTTTATATTAATTTAAAAGAAAAAATAATGAACTATCACGGTCACGATTTCATAATAGTTGGTGACTGGAATTTAGTTCTTGATCCATATTTAGATTACAACAATTACAACAATATAAATAACCCTAGGGCTAAAGAGGCTGTGGAAAATATGATATTAGAATTAAGTCTCGCAGATGTGTGGAGGGAGAGTAATCCGGAAGTCAAACGATTTACTTGGCGAAGAAATTCTCCGTTAAAACAAAGTCGTTTAGATTATTTTCTAATTTCAGAGAGTCTTATATGGAACTATGAAGACTCGGATATCATTCCAGGATATCGATCCGATCATTTTATGATTTTACTTACATTAAAGAGTGGGAAAACTGTGAAACGAAATACTTTTTGGAAGTTTAACTATGATCTGTTGAGAGACAAACAATATGTAGATGAAATAAACAAACTGATAGACGAGGTCATATGTGAGTATTCATCCGACCAGTATGATACTACTACAATTAACGATACATCTTTGACAGAAAATTTGGGAATTAACCGTGCCTGATAATTATTTATAGATTTTTTATTAATGAAAATTCGTCAAAAACTATTCTTATGCTACTATGAGGAAAAAGAAAGCTACTGAAAAAGAAGAAAACCTAGTTAAAAATATTGAAGAATTAAAAAAAAAAACAAAACAGAAGAAGACATGAAATTGATAAAGGAAACAAACCCAAAGCTAGTTTCACTCAGAGAAAAAAAAATAAAAGGGAGTGATATTAAGGTCTAGGGCAAAATGGATAGCAGAAGGGGAAAGGTAACAAAATATTTTTGTAATTTGGGAAAAAAAAGACACTTCGTAAACAAAAAGTATGACAAAGCTAGTAAATCAAAATGGAGATTTGCTTGATGAACCGAGCGAATAAAAACCGAAGTAAATGAGTGAGTGAGTTCATTAATTTAGAGTCATTCACACTTGGTGATATTAGATTTTAAAAAAAAATAAATAAATAAATAAAAAAAGATAAAAAATAAATACAAAAAAATAAAAAAAAATAAAAAATAAAAAAAATCAAGAAGGGAAACGTTTATAAAAATTATTAATTTGATGCTGAAAGCACTTTGCTATTTGCACGATGTCGGTTTGTGGGTTATTGTTTTGATAGAATCGTGTACAGTCACATCCACGTTCGATTCTTTATACAATGAATTTAAATTGAACAATGAAAAGAATATGTCCCACTGTAGAAGATTTGAACAATCACATGCTACATTTTTGGAAAACTTGGTTTCCACGAATTTAGACGAAGCTTGTATATTAAAGATGACAATATCGTGGACATGATAAGATTTCATACTTCTCTGGAAGGGGTTCACTTTCACGCATTTTTCTAATAGCGAATTAATTTCTTGTACTCAAGCTTTAATTACTCTCAGGTGTTTTTTTTAACGCACCTCTCTAGCTTTAATTTATCTGCTGTTTCATTACCGGGTATCCCACAGTGTGATGGAATCCAGCAAAACGATACCCCAATTCCTTTCAACATAAAAAACATGTAAGTAATGTCTTATTTCAAAAAGTAAATCTTTTCTTATTTTGATTCCCCGTTTTGCAAGCTATATAGGGAAATGCCTTGGAATCAACGCAAAAAAGTATATTATAGACAGCAGTGTTTCGTCACCCCATAAAAATCAACCCCCATAAGAATAGCATTCGTTCCCGCCTTTAAAAATGGAAACCCTTTTTTTTAGAAAAAAGATCTACGAAACTTTAGCAATGGAAACAAAAAAAAACCGACCCTGCATACGAGTTAAAAAACGGGCCACTGTAAAAAAATTCGAAATTTTGGATAAAATTTTAAAAGGGGTTTTTTGCTTCACATACGAATTTAATGTTATCAAACCCTTTTTCATGTCATGTAATTTATATCGAATTTTGCTTGGGGTATGCTCCCAAAAGGTATGCTTGGGAAAATATTGGCATTTCTGAAATAATTTTTTAATATCCCAAAGTTACATTTTTTTAAATATTTTTTTTGTATAATCCCTAACAGGCTAAAAGGTAAGGTGTGACTCTTTTTGGATAGTCCTTTTTAGAAATTTTTAATACTTAAAGTTTTACGAATTTTAAAAATGTGGGTTCTGGAAAAATATTTAGGGCCTTGCAGTTTTCGTTACTGACAGAAAGGGAATTTAAATTCGCTTTTTTATAAGTTTTTTAACGAATTCGTGTGTTCGGGGACAACCCAGTGCTTCCTTAACAGTTTTACTGTCAATTTTCCCGGAATTTCTTTAACAGGGGTTTTTGGGGCCCTTGAAAAAACCCCCTTTCCCCTAAAAAAGCTTTTTACGAAACAAACTAGGGAGCTAAAAGTAAAAGAGTTTTTGGGATCCTGACCCCAGGGGGGTGCACTGATTATTTTTTGTAGATTAGCCTTTGTCTTGCGTCATTGACCAATTTTTCAATGTACAACCGCCAGTTTAATTTACAATTAAGGTCAAACCCAGAAATTTTACATTTCGTGAATATTCTAATATTTTGTCATTTAACACTAGCTGAGGCAAATGCTTAGGATTTTCCCCGTTACTGAAAAGAACTAATTGTGTTTTTTCTCCCAGACAATGAAAGCCCGTTTTCAGTCATATATTTGTTGATTTTATCTATTTCCAGCTGATATATTTTTTGAACATAATTTATGCTCTCTTTTTTGTGTGCTTTCTAATACTGGTATTCAACCAAATGGCTAGATCATCAGCATATTGCACTAAATGTATGTTATTGGATATGATCTTGGGAAGGTCATGAATAAGTATATTGAACAAGACAGGTGCTATGACAGAACCTTGTGGAATTCCTATGTTAATGTCTTTAAAAAGAATAGACTTTGCCTATTTTGTGCAAATAGATCTCCACTTAAGAAACATTTATATACTGAATAAATAATCCACTTATTCCAATATTCTTTAACTTGTAAAGCAGACGTGCATGCCAAACACTGTCATACGCTTTTTTTATGTCGAAAAAAGTAGCTAATGTGCTTTTTCGTCGCGCAAATTGTTTTTTAATGTGTGTGTAATCTTTACAAGATGATCTATCGTGCACCTACCTTTTCGAAAACCTGCTTGGTTATTTGGGATTATGTTCCTTTTTTTTCGCAGTAATACACAAGACGCTTTTTCATAATTTTTTCTAACAATTTCCCAGCATGCGAGTTAGAGCTATTGGTCTATAACTTTCAACCGAAGACCTAGGTTTACCTTTTTTAGGTATAGTAAATGAAGTAAATGAGTTTACTGTAAGCTATACAAAGACAAAGCTTAAATGTATGTGAAATAAGTGATTTAGTTAATAAGCATCCTACATTATCACAGGAAGAGAGGGACTCTATAGAAGGGGACATAACTTAGAAGAAGCAGGTTATGCATTACATCATATGAAAAATGGAAAGAGTCCAGGTACGGATGGATTTGGAGCTGAATTTTATAAATTTCTTTTGAAAAAAATGGACCATTCGTTGTGCGTGCTCTAAACCAGTCGTTCAAAGACGGAGAAACTTTCAGCAACACAAAAACAGGGCTTATTACTTGCATTCCCAACCAAAAAATCTAAAGAACACATAAAAGAATTGGAGACCAATTTCATTATTAAATGTCTTATATAAGATCGGAGCATCGTGTATTGCAACAGGATTAAGAAAACTCTTGAAAAATTAATCAATGAGGATCAGACTGATTTGTAGCCAACCGATATCTTGGAGACAATATCAGATTGATTTATGATTAAATCTGTTATCTTGACACAACACATAGGCCTGGTCTCTTGCTCTGTTTAGACTTTGAAAAAAGCTTTTGATTCTTTGGATTGGCAATTTTTGTTTACAGTTCTGGAATCCTTTGGTTTGGAGAGGTATCTGTAAATGGATACGACCATTTTACACAGATATCAAATCAGCAGTTATAGTCAATGGCCAAGTAGCTGATTGGTTTCCAATAGAACGAGGATGTAGGCAAGGAGACCCACTTTCCCCTTATCTATTTATACTCTGCGTAGAGTTTTAGCCATTATGATCAGAGAAGACAAAGATATAAAAGGCATTGACATCAACCATGAAGAACACAAAATATCTCAATTTGCTGATGATGCAACAGCTAATGAATAATGGTGATAGATTATCCTTTGAAAAGTCTATTCAGTTGATTTTAAAATTTGGAAATTTCTCAGGGCTGTTTATGAATGAAAAACAAAACACAAGCAATCTGGCTTGGAAGTAAAAAGAATTCAAAAACAAAATACATGCAACATCTAAATATAATTTGGAATCCAGAAAAATTAGAATACTCGGTATATGGTTTACAAATGACATGAAAGATTGTGATCAGGCTAATTATGCCGAAAAAATGTCAGAAATAAAAGCTCTTTTCAATAATTGGATAAAAAGAAATATAACTCCTCTTGGAAGAGTTGCTGTATTAAAATCCTTAATACTATCAAAATTAATACACCTCTGGATCCTGCTTCCCAACCCACCAGATGATTTTGTGAATAATCTCCAGAAAATTGTTTTCGTTTTATTTGGAACGGTAAACGAGATAAAATTAGCAGAAATACGGTAACGAAAGGTGTAAAATATGGTGGCTTAAATGTACCGGATATCAGAGCATACATTGCTGCACTGAAACTAGTTGGATCAGAAGGTTGAAAACTACGAATCATAAAATGGAAAAATGTTGCATTGGAATTATATCCATTTCTTACTGAAATCGAAAAATATGGCCCAAGCTACGGTTTACATAAAAATCATAACAACATCTTTTGGAAACATATTTATGTGGCATACAGTCATTTTTGCAATCTAGTAAAACCAAAAACACAAACAGAATTACTTTCAGAACCAGTATTTTATAATGAGAAATTTAAAATTGGAGGTATATGATTAAGCATAAAAATTGGATCCAAGAGGTGTCAGCTGTGTTGCACATTTTCTTGACAACAACGGAAATTTCCTTACACATACTGAATTTAATAGAAAATTTGGAATGAATTACCATTTTCTGGCTTTTAATGGCTGTAAAATGTCCATTAAGAATATATAAAATTAACAAAGATAAATGAATAGACAATTGCGCACATGATATCCCAGGGCATTGAAACTAATATATTCCATATCTAAAGGTACGAGTTGTTTTATGACATCTTAATCAATGATAACAAACCTCCCAATTCCTGTCAAAAATGGACTGAGAAGTTAGGGATAGATATTCAGTGGAAAGAGGTATTTAAAAAAGTGCATAAAATACAAGATGTCAAATTGAAATGGCTGCAGATGCGCATTGTACATAGAATTCTCGGACAAATGTTGTACTGAATAGAAATGAATATTACAAACAGTTATAATTGTGATTTCTGTGAGAATTCAAAGACAGTATTGAACATATATTCTGGACATGCAACATCTCAAATCGTTTCTGGAAAAACCTTGAACATTTATTAAAAACAAAATGTACAACATGTACAAACATCAGTAAACTCGAAACATAGTATTATTTGGCATAGAAAATAATATAGTTACGGACAATGTTTTGATTTATTGATACTTCTGGGCAAAATGTATATTTATAAATGTAAATTTGAAAAGTCCATACCTAACATAATAACCTTTGAAAGATACTTTTCTTCAAGACATAGAATAGAACAACACAATGCCAGATTATCATGGAAAACGGATGATTTTAATAAAATATGGATGCCATATGAATTGCTATTCAGAAATACGCATTGAACAGTAAACAGTAGGTCTTTAAAAAAAATTTAAAAAGGGAAAGAAAAAAAAGGAAAAAAATGGAGAGAAAAAAAGGGGGAAGGAAGGGGAAAAAACAAAAAAAAAGAAAAAGTAAAGCCGTGAATCCAAATGTAAAAATAGCTGCAAAACGAACCGATATCCACCCTCTCTCTCCTCTCTCTCTCCTTCTCTCTCTCTCTCTCTCTCTCTCTCTCTCTCTCTCCTCTCTCTCTCTCTCTCTCTCTCTCTCTCTCTCTCTCCCTTTAAGGTTTGATCTTTCCTAATGTCTGTGCCGTTATGTTTGTTTATGTATATGTGTGGGTAAATATAAGTGTATGTGTACATGCGTATGGATACATACATTTTGATGTAATGTGAGTGTTTTTAATATCCATTGATGTATTGATATAATTACCCATTGTGCGTATATATGTATTCGTGTACGTTTATATGTATGCATGTAAATTGTGATGTAATTTTCATTCAAAGTGATTAAAAAAATGCTTTAAAAAAAAAAAAAAAAAAAAGAGAACTTTTCGAAACTTTGGGATTGTGATATCTGCAAGATACTTTTCAGGCTGTAGTAATGATTTAAAACAAACATAAGTAGAATACCTGTCACTATTTGACAGTTTGCTGTTCCACTCTTGCTGATAGCAATCAATCATTCGTTGCGAGAGAGAGAGAGAGAGAGAGGAGAGAGAGAGAGAGAGAGAGAGAGAGGAGAGAGAGAGAGAGAGAGAGAGGCAGACAGGCAGAGAGAGACAGACAGACAGACAGACAGAGGCAGACAGACAGTGACAAGCATGAATAATCCATGGTAATGTATTCAGGGTTTTTTAACCACACTTCATAGGGGCAACGAGTCACACAAACGGCCAAAAGACAAGGATTCCTTCTCCCAAACCTCTTTCCTTATCATTATCGGGCATATTTCCTCATTCATGTAGTTTCAGTCTCAGTACCATCTTCTCGTTTAGCTGATGTGATCTAGTGTATATGGTTCAACGGCAAACAGTGACGCCTCCTTTCTGAAAGTGAAACTTATTCCATGGACGATTTCCTTTGTGTGTCATCTAGTTCCTAATTTCATCCCCACGGAAGGAAGAGAAGGGGAGGGCAACGTGAGGGGAGGGAAGGCCAACGTGAGGGGAGGGCAACGTGAGGGGAGGGCAACGTGAGGGGAGGGAAGGGCAACGTGAGGGGAAGGCAACGTGAGGGGAGGGCAACGTGAGGGGAGGGAAGGCCAACGTGAGGGGAGGGCAACGTGAGAGAAGGCCAACGTGAGGGGAGGGAAGGCCAACGTGAGGGAAGGCCAACGTGAGGGGAGGGCAACGTGAGGAGAGGAAAGGCCAACGTGAGGGGAGGGAAGGGCAACGTGAGGGGTGGGTAACGTGAGGGGAGGAAAGGCCAACGTGAGGGGAGGGCAACGTGAGGGGCGGAAAGGCCAACGTGAGGGGAGGGCAACGTGAGGGGAGGGAAGGCCAACGTGAGGGGAGGGAAGGCCAACGTGAGGGGAGAGCAACGTGAGGGGAGGGAAGGCCAACGTAAGGGGAGGGCAACGTGAGGGGAGGGAAGGCCAACGTGAGGGGAGGGAAGGCCAACGTGAGGGGAGAGCAACGTAAGGGAAGGGAAGGCCAACGTGAGGGGAGGGAAGGCCAACGTGAGGGGAGAGCAACGTGAAAGGAGGGAAGGCCAACGTGAGGGGAGGGCAACGTGAGGGGAGGGAAGGCCAACGTGAGGTGAGGGAAGGCCAACGTGAGGGGAGGGCAACGTGAGGGGAGGGAAGGGCAACGTGAGGGGAGGGAAGGCCAACGTGAGGGGAGGGCAACGTGAGGGAGGGAAGGGCAACGTGAGGGGAGGGAAGGCCAACGTGAGGGGAGGGCAACGTGAGGAGAGGAAAGGCCAACGTGAGGGGAGGGAAGGGCAACGTGAGGGGAGGGAAGGCCAACGTGAGGGGGGGAAGGGCAACGTGAGGGGAAGGAAGGCCAACGTGAGGGGAGGGAAGGGCAACGTGAGGGGAGGGAAGGCCAACGTGAGGGGAGGGAAGGCCAACGTGAGGGGAGGGAAGGCCAACGTGAGGGGAGGGCAACGTGAGGGGAGGGCAACGTGAGGGGAGGGCAACGTGAGGGGAGGGCAACATGAGGGGAGGGCAACGTGAGGGGAGGGCAACGTGAGGGGGAGTGCAACGTGAGGGGAGGGCACCATGAGGGGAGGGCAACGTGAGGGGAGTGCAACGTGAGGGGAGGGCAACGTGAGGAGAGGGCAACGTGAGGGGAGGGCAACGTGAGGGGAGGGCAACGTGAGGGGAGGGCAACGTGAGGGGAGTGCAACGTGAGGGGGAGGGCAAACGTGAGGGGAGGGGAGTGCAACGTGAGGGGAGGGCAACGTGAGAAGAGTGCAACGTGAGGGGAGGGCAATGTGAGGGGAGGGCAAACGTGAGGGGAGTGCAACGTGAGGGGAGGGCAACATGAGGGGACGGCAATGTGAGGGGAGGGCAACGTGAGGGGAGTGCAACGTGAGGGGAGGCCAACGTGAGGGGAGTGCAACGTGAGGGGAGGGCAACATGAGGGGAGGGCAACGTGAGGGGAGGGCAACGTAAGGGGAGGGCACCGTGGGGGAGGGCAACGTGAGGGGAGGGCAACGTGAGGGGAGTGCAACGTGAGGGGAGGGCAACGTGAGGGGAGTGCAACGTGAGGGGAGTGCAACGTGAGGGAGGGCAACGTGAGGGGAGGGCAACGTGAGGGGAGGGCAATGTGAGGGGAGGGCAATGTGAGGGGAGGAAAGGCCAACGTGAGGGGAGGGCAACGTGAGGGGAGGGCAACGTGAGGGGAGGGCAACGTGAGGGAGAGGGCAAAGTGAGGGGGAGGGGATTGCAAACGTGAGGGGAGGGCAACGTGAGGGGAGGACAAACGTGAGGGGAGGGCAACGTGAGGGGAGGGCAACGTGAGGGGAGGGCAACGTGAGGGGAGGGCAACGTGAGGGAGAGCAACGTGAGGGGAGGAAAGGCCAACGTGAGGGGAGGGCAAAGTGAGGGGAGGGCAACGTGAGGGGAGTGCAACGTGAGGGGAGGGCAACGTGAGGGGAGGGCAACGTGAGGGGAGTGCAACGTGAGGGGAGGGCAATGTGAGGGGAGGGCAACGTGAGGGGAGTGCAACGTGAGGGGAGGACAACGTGAGGGGAGGAAAGGCCAACGTGAGGGGAGGGCAACGTGAGGGGAGGAAAGGCCAACGTGAGGGGAGGTCATCGTGAGGGGAGAGCAACGTGAGGGGAGGGCAACGTGAGGGGAGAGCAACGTGAGGGGAGGGCAACGTGAGGGGAGGAAAGGCCAACGTGAGGGGAGGGAAGGGCAACGTGAGGAGAGGGAAGGGCAACGTGACGGGAGGGAAGGCCAACGTGAGGGGAGGGAAGGCCAACGTGAGGGGAGGGAAAGGGCAACGTGAGGGGAAGGAAGGCCAACGTGAGGGGAGGGAAGGGCAACGTGAGGGGAGGGAAGGCCAACGTGAGGGGAGGGAAGGCCAACGTGAGGGGAGAGAAGGCCAACGTGAGAGGAGGGCAACGTGAGGGGAGGGCAACGTGAGGGGAGGGAAGGGCAACGTGAGGGGAGGGCAACGTGACGGAGGTCAACGTGAGGGGAGGGCAACGTGAGAGGGGGGAAGGGCAACGTGAGGGGAGGGCAAACGTGACGGAGGTCAACGTGAGGGGAGGGCAATGTGAGAGGAGGGAAGGGCAACGTGAGGGGAGGGCAACGTGACGGAGGTCAACGTGAGGGGAGGGAAGGCCAACGTGAGGTGAGGGAAGGCCAACGTGAGGGGTGAGGGCAACGTGAGGGGAGGGAAGGCCAACGTGAGGAGAGGGCAACGTGAGGGGAGGGAAGGGCAACGTGAGGGGAGGGAAGGCCAACGTGAGGGGAGGGCAACGTGAGGGGAGGAAAGGCCAACGTGAGGGGAGGGAAGGGCAACGTGAGGGGAGGGAAGGCCAACGTGAGGGGAGGGAAGGGCAACGTGAGGGGAAGGAAGGCCAACGTGAGGGGAGGGAAGGGCAACGTGAGGGGAGGGAAGGCCAACGTGAGGGGAGGGAAGGCCAACGTGAGGGGAGGGAAGGCCAACGTGAGGGGGAGGGAAGGCCAACGTGAGGGGAGGGCAACGTGAGGGGAGGGAAGGCCAACGTGAGGAGAGGGAAGGCCAACGTGAGGGGAGGGAAGGCCAACGTGAGGGCAGGGAAGGCCAACGTGAGGGGAGGGCAACGTGAGGGGAGGGCAACGTGAGGGAGGCAACGTGAGGGGAGGAAAGGCCAACGTGAGGGGAGGGCAACGTGAGAGGAGTGCAACGTGAGGGGGGGAGGGCAACGTGAGCGAGGTCAACGTGAGGGGAGGGTAACGTGAGGGGAGTGCAACGTGAGGGGAGGGCAACGTGAAGGGAGGGCAACGTGAGGGGAGTGCAACTGTGAGGGAGGGCAACGTGAGGGGAGTGCAACGTGAGGGGAGGGCAACGTGAGGGGGAGGGCAACGTGAGGGGAGGGCAACGTGAGGGGAGGCAATGTGAGGGGGGAGGGCAACGTGAGGGGAGGAAAGGCCAACATGAAGGGAGGGCAATGTGAGGGGAAGAAAGGCCAACGTGAGGGGAGGGCAATGTGAGGGGAGGGCAACGTGAGGGGAGGGCTACGTGAGGGTAGGGCAATGTGAGCGGAGGGCAATGTGAGGGGAGGGCAACGTGAGGGGAGGGCAACGTGAGGGGAGGGCAACGTGAGGGGAGGGCAACGTGAGGGGGAGGGCAACGTGAGGGGGAGTGCAACGTGAGGGGAGGGCAATGTGAGGGGAGGGCAACGTGAGAGGAGGAAAGGCCAACGTGAGGGAAGGGCAACGTGAGGGGAGTGCAACGTGAGGGGAGGGCAACGTGAGGGGAGTGCAACGTGAGGGGAGGGCAACGTGAGAGGAGGAAAGGCCAACGTGAGGGAAGGGCAACGTGAGGGGAGGGCAACGTGAGGGGAGGAAAGGCCAACGTGAGGGGAGGTCAACGTGAGGGGAGAGCAACGTGAGGGGAGGGCAACGTGAGGGGAGGGCAACGTGAGGGGAGGGCAACGTGAGGGGGGGAAAGGCCAACGTGAGGGGAGGGAAGGGCAACGTGAGGGGAGGGGATGGCAACGTGACGGTTGGGAAGGACAACGTGAGGGTTGGGAAGGACAACGTGAGGGGAGGGGAAGGACAACGTGAGGGGAGGGGAGGGAAACGTGAGGGGAGGGGAGGGCAACGTGAGTGGAGGGGATTGCAACGTGAGGGGAGGGGGATGGCAACGTGAGGGGAGGGAGGACAACGTGAGGGGAGGGAAGGGCAACGTGAGGGGAGGGGATGGCAACGTGAGGGGAGGGGATGGCAACGTGAGGGGAGGGAAGGACAACGTGAGGGGAGGGAAAGGACAACGTGAGGGGAGGGATGGCAACGTGAGGGGAGGGGAGGAAGGACAACGTGAGGGGAGGGAAAGGGCAACGTGAGGGGAGGGAAGGACAACGTGAGGGGAGGGAAGGGCAACGTGGAGGGGAGGGAAGGGCAACGTGAGGGGTGGGGATGGCAACGTGAGGGGAGGGGATGGCAACGTGAGGGGAGGGAAGGACAACGTGAGGGGAGGGAAGGGCAACGTGAGGGGAGGGAAGGACAACGTGAGGGGAGGGGATGGCAACGTGAGGGGGAGGGGATGGCAACGTGAGGGGAGGACAACGTGAGGGGAGGGAAGGGCAACGTGAGGGGAGGGAAGGGCGACGTGAGGGGAGGGAAGGGCAACGTGAGGGGAGGGAAGGACAACGTGAGTGGAGGGGATGGCATCGTGAGGGGGATGGAAAGGACAACGTGAGGGGAGGGGATGGCAACGTGAGGGGAGGGGAGGACAACGTGAGGGGAGGGAAGGACAACGTGAGGGGAGGGAAGGGCAACGTGAGGGGAAGGGATGGCAAACGTGA
>JAFLJL010016663.1:17500-20048 GCA_018398815.1 Conus ventricosus
CACACATATACACACACACACATGTGCATATATATGCATAGGGAGCATGCTAGCACAAGGCCACAGATATCACACACACACACACACATACACACACACACCACACACACACACACACACACACACACACCACACACACACACACACACACACACACGCATTACACGACCATGCGCGCGCACGCGCACACACGCACAGGCATGCACGCACGCATACACACACATGTACACTCACCACAGACAGACACCACACAGACACACAGACACACAGACACAGCACACACACACACACACACACAAAACAACAACACACACACACACACACACACACACACCACACACACACACAACACACACACACACATGTACAATCACCACACACACATGCGATGATAACAATGACACAGACATTAGGTAGACAGATACCCGAAGTCTGACAAGTACTGTGGGCAGCGCCTAGGGCAGACATCTGCTTAGTCGTAAGAGCCCAAAACCCTCTTCTTACGTCTTTATCTTAATCATGAATTCATTTATCCACCAGCTTAACATACGCAATGTTGTCTGTAAACTTAGCAGATGTGGGGGTGTAGTGTATATGGACTAAATGGCACGCGGTGACACCTCTTTGGTGAAACTGGAAACTGTGTACGTGTGGGCGCGCACGTGTCTTCTACATGTATAATATCCAGCAGCAATGCCGGTGCTGTCAAGTGAGAGTCAAACCAAAGGAAAGAAAATGACAGCAGTTCATTATTTCCCCCACCGGCCGCAAAGCTGTAAGCCTTGGCACGCAATCGCAGCCATTCGGGATTTCCATTTACACCCTCAACCATAATAACATTTTCTTTCTTTTTTTCACAAAGTCAGAGAGAAAAGGATTATTCTGGGTTTAATGTATTGTTACCAAGTCTGGCTTTAAGCACAGCGGGGATGGAAAGGACTGTTGTATTTTACGTGAGTTTCGTTTAATAATGTCGGTCATGAAGGCTGAGAATTTTTGTAGACTGGGCCCACGTGTTGTCCTTGGCTGGTGGTGGTTCACGTTACTCATCAACATTGGTTGGTTGTCCTGTCTGTATTCCCCGGGCCTGTTTGGTTTCTCCTCCAGATTTGTATCCCCCTGTAGCCATTCGTCATTTTGCTCCCCCCCCCCTCCCCCCCTTAATGAAGCGACTGGAGGTTAGGAGGGAAGGGAGTATGGGGATGAGAGGAAGGGGGTGTATATGTCTCACTTTCCATGCCCCTCTGGTAGAATCACTCCCACGCCGCACATCCCGGCTCCTCAATACGCAGCCACATCCAGCTTCATCCTGTGACAGCCCCAACACTGGTAGTCCTCAGGAGCTGTCAGTATAGCATCGTCATCAAGTGATCAGTAGTATATTGTAACAAAGGGATCAGTGGTATATCCTTTTAAAGTGACCAGCACTACATCGTCATAAAGCAATCCAAACAGATCGGACTCTCGTCTTTCTGCTGACTACTCGTGATGATGTTCAGTGCTGCCTGTTCTGATCCAGCATGCCCATGATACCACCCTCAAAACCTCTCCACGTATTTGTGGCTTTCACTGCGCAGTTGTTGAGGGGTGTGATAAAGCATTCCCTTCCGAAGGGCGTCTCAACGACCATGCAACGATAGTTCCCCCTGAACTTATCAATACGGACAATATGGAAACCAACTTGCCGCCCGCCATGGGTACGGACATGGAAAGGAAGCTGGAACAGGGAACATCATAAGAGGAGAGTATGGAGGGCCACACTTTCAGGTTCTGGTTCGCCAAGGAGGTGTCATTGCGTGAGGACTAGTCCATATACGTTACACTCCATTTGCAAATGCTTTGGAGACCACATTGTGTATGATTTGAAGCTAGTGGATAAATTAACTAATGACTGAGATGAAAGGATTTAAGAGAACGGTCTCATGGCTATGAACTTAGCAGATGTCTGACCTGCGCACTTGCTCAGTCCTTGGTTGCCAACCTAGCATTGTCCGTGCCATTGTTATCGTTGTTTGTGCTTGTGGTGAGAGTAAAGTACAAATGGCCGGTGTGGAGCCGTCATAGAACTGTTTCTTCTTTGCGACCACCAGATGTAGATGAGAGGAACTCCTTTAGGTTTGGACGGATCTGAAAGAGTTTGTTATCCGTCTGTGTATTCCAGTCCTCCTGCCAGAGGTCTCTGACATAATTATGTCATATGGCACTCACAATGAAACATATTCTTTTAGAGTGTTGGGACTCGCATGATGTAAGACACAAACATTTTACAGCAGATTCCATGAAAACCTTGTTCAGAGACGTTCCGCCTGACGCGATTTTTGAGTTCTTGAAAGAGATTAACATTTTTCATCGGATCAGTGGAAAGATTTTTACAAAATTTCGGATGGGTTTTAGATGTATTTTAAAGAATTGTGTGAATGAATGACTTGTGACTTGATTTTAACGTGGTGACATCCCTGATATGGCCCTTTGTGGTCGGCTGTGCTATAAGCAACATTACTTTACCTTACCTTTGGTGAGTGCACGTGTGTGCAGGGGTGGATGGGCA
>JAFLJL010016669.1:0-12500 GCA_018398815.1 Conus ventricosus
CACCATCAGGGCGGCATCGGCGAGAACCGTCTTCAACGTCAGCCGTTTGATCTCCTCTGTCACTCCTCTGAGCTTTCCTGTCAGTATGTCTGGTCTTTACTGTCTGTATGTCTGGTCTTTCCTGTCTGTATGTCTGGTCTCTCCTGTCAGTATGTCTGTTACTGTCAGTATGCTGTCTACTGTCTGTATGTCTGGTCTTTACTGTCTGTATGTCTGGTCTTTCCTGTCAGTATGTGTTTTCCTGTCATATGTCTGGTCTTTACTGTCAGTATGTCTGGTCTTTACTGTCAGTAGTCTGGGCTTTACTGTATGTCTGGTCTTCCCTGTCAGTATGTCTGTTCTTTACTGTCTGTATGTCTGGTCTTTCCTGTCTGTATGCCTGGTCTTTATTGTATGTCTGGTCTTTCCTGTCAGTATGTCTGGTCTTTCCTGTCTGTATGTCTGGTTTTCCTGTCTGTATGTCTGGTCTTTCCTGTCTGTATGTCTGGTCTTTACTGTCAGTATGTCTGGTCTTTCCTGTCTGTATGTCTGGTCTTTCCTGTCTGTATGTCTGGTCTTTACTGTCACTATGTCTGGTCTCTACTGTCTGTATGCCTGGTCTTTCCTGTCAATATGTCTGGTCTTTCCTGTCTGTATGTATTGTCTTTCCTGTCAGTTGTCTGGTCTTTACTGTCAGTATGTCTGGTCTTTACTGTATGTCTGGTCTTTCATGTCAGTATGTCTGGTCTTTCTGTCTGTATGTCTGGTGTTTCCTGCCTGTATGTCTGGTCTTTCCTGTATGCATGTCTGGACTTTACTGTCACTATGTCTGGTCTCTACTGTCTGTATGTCTGGTCCTTACTGTCATAGTCTGGTCTTTCTGTCTGTATGTCTGGTCTTTACTGTCACTATGTCTGGTCTTTACTGTCACTATGGGCTGGTTTTTTACTGTATGTCTGGTCTTTCATGTCAGTATGTCTAGTCTTCCTGTCTGTATGTCTGGTCTTTACTGTCTGTATGTCTGGTCTTTCCTGTATGTATGTCTGGTCTTTACTGTCACTATGTCTGGGGGTCTACTGCCTGTATGTCTTGTTTATCCCGTCAATATGTCTGGTCATTCCCGTCTGTATGTCTGGTCTTTACTGTCCCCTATTTCTGGTCTTTACTGTCAATATGTCTGGGCTTTACTGTATGTCTGGCCTTCCCTGTCAGTATGTCTGGTCTTTACTGTCAGTATTCCTGGTCTTTCCGTCTGTATGTCTGGTCTTTACTGTCAGTATGTCTGGTCTTTACTGTATGTCTGGTCTTTCCTGTCAGTTTGTCTGGTCTTTCCTGTCAGTTTGTCTGGTCTTTCCTGTCAGTATGTCTGGTCTTTGCTGGTCAGTGTGTCTGGTCTTTCCTGTCAGTATGTCTGCTCTTTACTGTCAATATGTCTGGGCTTTTCTGTCAATATGTCTGGGCTTTACTGTATGTCTGGCCTTCCCCGTCAGTATGTCTGGTCTTTACTGTCAGTATTCCTGGTCTTTCCTGTCTGTATGTCTGGTCTTTCCTGTCTGTATGTCTGGTCTTTCGTGTCAGTATGTCTGGTCTTTACTGTCAGTATGTCTGGTCTTTACTGTCAGTATGTCAGTATGTCTGTCTTTACTGTCAGTATGTCTGGTCTTTACTGTCAGTATGTCTGGTCTTTCCTGCCAGTATGTCTGGTCAATCCTGTCTGTATGTCTGGTCTTTCCTGTCAGTATGTCTAGTCTTTCTTGTCAGTATGTCTGGTTTTTTCCTGTCAGTATGTCTGGTCTCTACTGTCTATATGTCTGATTTTTTCCTGTTAGTATGTCTGGTTTTTCCTGTCTGTATGTCTGGTCTTTCCTGTCAATATGTCTGGTCTTTACTGTCTGTATGTCTGGTCTTTACTGTCTGTATGTCTGGTCTTTCCTGTCAGTATGTCTGGTCTCTACTGTCTATATGTCTGATTTTTCCTGTCAGTATGTCTGGTCTCTACTGTCTATATGTCTGATTTTTCCTGTCAGTATGTCTGGTCTTTCCTGTCTGTATGTCTGGTCTTTCCTGTCAATATGTCTGGTCTTTACTGTCTGTATGTCTGGTCTTTACTGTCTGTATGTCTGGTCTTTCCTGTCTGTATGTCTGGTCTTTTCTGTCTGTATGTCTGGTCTTTTCTGTCAGTATGTCTGGTCTTTCCTGTCAGTATGTCTGGTCTTTACTGTATGTCTGGTCTTTCATGTCAGTTTGTCTGGTCTTTCCTGTCAGTATGTCTGTCTTTACTGTATGTCTGGTCTTTCACGTCAGTATGTCTGGTCTTTCCTGTCAGTATGTCTGGTCTTTACTGTCATATGTCTGGGCTTTACTGTCAATTGTCTGGGCTTTACTGTATGTCTGGCCCTTTCCCTGTCTGTATGTCTGGTCTTTACTGTCTGTATGTCTGGTCTTTACTGTCTGTATGTCTGGTCTTTTCTGTCTGTATGTCTGGTCTTTTCTGTCAGTATGTCTGGTCTTCCTGTCAGTATGTCTGGGCTTTTCTGTCTGTATGTCTGGTCTTTTCTGTCAGTATGTCTGGTCTTACCCGTCAGTATGTCTGGTCTTTGCTGTCAGTATGTCTGGTCTTTTCTGTCTGATGCCTGGTCTTTCCTGTCTGTATGTCTGGTCTTTTCTGTCAGTATGTTTGGTCTTTACTGTCAGTATGTCTGGTCTTTTCTGTCAGTATGTCTGGTCTTTCCTGTCATTATGTCTGGTCTTTTCTGTCAGATGTCTGGTCTTTACTGTATGCCTGGTCTTTCCTGTCTGTATGTCTGGTTTTTTTCTGTATGTCTGATTTATACTGTATATTCCATTTTTACTGTCAGTATGTCTGATCTTTACTGTATGTATGTCTGGTCTTTACTGTCAGTATGTCTGGTCTATACTATCAGTATGTCTGGTCTTTACTGTCTGTATGTCTGGGGCTTTACTGTCAGTATGTCTGGTCTTTCTTGTCTGTATGTCTGGTCTTTCCTGTATGTATGTCTGGCCTATACTGTCAGTATGTCTGGTCTTTACTGTCAGTATGTCTGGTCTTTCCTGTCAGTATGTCTGGTCTTTACTGTCAGTATGTCTGGTCTTTACTGTCTATGTCTTGTCTTACTGTCTGTATGTCTGGTCTTTCCTGTCAGTATGTCTGGGTCTTTGCTGTCAGTATGTCTGGTCTTTGCTGTCAGTATGTCTGGTCTTTGCTGTCAGTATGTCTGGTCTTTCATGTCAGTATGTCTGGTCTTTACTGTCTGTATGTCTGTATGCCTGGGCTTTACTGTCTGTATGTCTGGTCTTTACTGTCTGTATTTCTGGTCTTTACTGTCTGTATGTCTTGTCTTTCCTTTCTGTATGTCTGATCTTTACTGTATGTATGTCTGGTCTTTACTGTCAGTATGTCTGGTCTTTACTGTCTGTATGTCTGCTCTTTCCTGTCAGTATGTCTGG
Source organism: Conus ventricosus (assembly GCA_018398815.1). Taxonomy (NCBI): domain Eukaryota; kingdom Metazoa; phylum Mollusca; class Gastropoda; order Neogastropoda; family Conidae; genus Conus; species Conus ventricosus. Next base: position 3,448 of record JAFLJL010016669.1, read on the forward strand.
TCTTTACTGTCAGTATGGTCTGGTCTTTACTGTCTGTATGTCTGGTCTTTACTGCTATGTCTGGTCTTTCCTGTCTGTATGTCTGATCTTTACTGTATGTATGTCTGGTCTTTACTGGCAGTATGTCTGGTCTTTACTGTCTGTATGTCTGGTCTTTCTGTCAGTATGTCTGGTCTTTACTGTCAGTATGTCGGTCTTTACTGTCTGTAGTCTGGTCTTTACTGTCAGTATGTCTGGTCTTCTGTCAGTATGTCTGGTCTTTGCTGTCAGTATGTCTGGTCTTTACTGTATGTCTGATCTTTACTCTATGTCTGATCTTTACTGTCAGTATGTCTGATCTTTACTGTATGTCTGATCTTTACTGTATGTCTGATCTTTACTGTATGTCTGATCTTTACCGTATGTCTGATCTTTACTGTCAGTGTTCTGATCTTTACTGTATGTCTGATCTTTACTGTATGTCTGATCTTTACTGTATGTCTGATCTTTACTGTCAGTATGTCTGATCTTTACTGTATGTCTGATCTTTACTGTATGTCTGATCTTTACTGTCAGTATGTCTGATCTTTACTGTATGTCTGATCTTTACTGTCTAGGATTGTTACTTTGTTGATCTTTACTGTATGTCTGATCTTTACTGTATGTCTGATCTTTACTGTATGTCTGATCTTTACTTGTATGTCGATCTTAGTATGTCTGATCTTTTACTGTTTCTGTATGTCTGATCTTTACTGTCAGTATGTCTGATCTTTATTCTGTTCTGTATGTCTGATCTTTACTGTATGTCTGATCTTTACTGTTCTGTTTGTATGTCTGATCTTTACTGTTTGTCTGTTGTTTACTGTATGTCTGATCTTTACTGTGTGCCTGATCTTTACTTTCAGTATGTCTGATCTTTACTGTACGTCTGATCTTTACTGTATGTCTGACATTTACTGTATGCCTGATCTTTACTGTATGTCTGATCTTTACTGTATGTCTGATCTTTACTGTGTGTCTGATCTTTACTGTATGTCTGATCTTTTCTGTATGTCTGATCTTTACTGTATGTCTGATCTTTTCTGTATGTCTGATCTTTTCTGTATGTCTGATCTTTACTGTATGTCTGATCTTTACTGTATGTCGGATCTTTTCTGTATGTCTGATCTTTACTGTATGTCTGATCTTTACTATCAGCATGTCTGATTTTTATTGTCAGTATGTCTGATCTTTACTATCAGTATGTCTGATCTTTACTGTCTGTCTGATCTTTACTGTATGTCTTTACTGTATGTCTGATCTTTACTGTATTTCTGATCTTTACTGTATGTCTGATCTTTACTGTATGTCTGATCTTTACTGTCAGTATTTCTGATCTTTAGTGTATGTCTGATCTTTACTGTATGTCTGATCTTTACTGTCAGTATGTCTGATCTTTACTGTATGTCTGATCTTTACTGTATGTCTGATCTTTACTGTATGTCTGATCTTTACTTTCAGTATGTCTGATCTTTACTGTATGTCTGATCTTTTACTGAATGGGATTTGAGTTATTAAGGGGACCTGATTTTTGGATCTGACCTAAATGATATACAAGTGAGATATTGCTGACATGTGAATGGCATCCGACGTCTGAGTGGGTCCTGACTTTAGCTGAGACTTGACCAATGAATGGAACCGATTTATGAATGTGACATGACTTATGAAGAGAACTTCATGGGATCTGGCTTATGAATGGAAAATGACTGATAAATGGGAACTGACTTATGAATGAAACATGACTAAGTAATGGGACATGACTTATGAATGAAACGTGACTGATTAATGGGACCTGACTTATGAATGAAACGTGACTGATTAATGGGACCTGACTTATGAATGGAAAATGACTAATTAATGGGACCTGACTTATGAATGAAACATGACTAATTCATGGGACTTGACTTATAAGTGGGCTTGACTTATGAATGAAACCTGACAGACTGATAAATGCAACTTGACGTAAGAATGGGTGCTGACTTACGAATTAGGCCTGGCATACAAGAAACAAATCATTAATGGAACCTGACTTATGAATCGAACATGACTAATAAATGGGACCTGACTTATGAGTAGACTTGACTTATGAATGGGACCTGATGTATGAATGGACTTGACCTATGACTGGGACCTGACTTATAGATAGACTTGACTTATGAATGGGACCTGACTTATGAAAGGGACCTGACTTATAAATGGACCTGACTTATAAATGGACTTGACTTATGACTGGGACCTGACTTATAAATGGACTTGACATATGATTGGGACCTGGACCTAACTCAAGAAGCGTAAGAGGACTTTCAAGCCGAGGAGCGGAGTGGGAAGAGGGATAGCAGAAATCAGAGTTAAGGGTAAAGATTCCAACGGAAATATGGCTCTTATATGAAAGTTGTGACAGAAATGTTATTCGAAGAAACTATGTTCATACAGAGAAGTTGTAAATGAGAGAGAGAGAGAGAGAAGAGAGAGAGAGAGAGAGAGAGAGAGAGAGAGAGAGAGAGAGAGAGAGAGGGGGGGGAAAAGGGAGGGGGTTCCAATTAAGGTTATTCCAGGGGGCCATTTAGGCCCGGGTAGGGTGTAGGGCCAACGACCGAATTAGGAGAGTTCGAGATGCTGAAGGTCAAAATGCTTAAGGTGAACTGGAAGATAAGATGGCGCCTATTCAATAAATATGCGTGCTGAAATATATCACGATTTAAAGAAGATGATAATTATGCGAAGGAAATATGAGGGAAGGAGGGGCACCTTAGATCTCCCCCACCTCAATTCACCCCCTCTCTCGCCTCCCCCTCCCTCCCACCCTCCCCCACATCAAATTCCCTTGACCTTTGACTTTCCTGTAGACCATCCTGTCTGTTTCCTCTTGAAACACTTGGGGACAGCATGCAATGTTAGAGTCTGTTTCCTGTCATTGTTGAGGGCAGACAGGTCTTCATTCTGTCTGTGCAAGCGTTGGTCACTGACATCCAGATAAAGTAGGTGGGCGCGGGTGGCGGAGAAGGGGGGCGGGGGCTGCTAAACCAGGCTTTTGCCCGATCCTTTTCATGGTGATCGATGTTGCAGGCACTCTCGTGTGCAGATCGAGAGAGGACGAGGGGATGGGGTTGGGGAAGGGAGAAAAAACTTTCTCCCTCCCTGACTTTTTTCCGGAATGAGGGGAGTGGGGGGGGGGGGGAGCGTCTCACCTTGTTCTCCTCCCTCCCCTGCCCCCCTCCCCGCCCCTCCTCCAGGTTCCAACGCCAATGGACTTTTGAATGGGACCTGATGAATTGACTGGGACCTGACTGATGACTGGGATCTGATTTATGAATTGGATCTGCTGATGAATGGGACCTGACTGATGAATAGGACCTGACTGATGACTGGGACCTGACTGATGAATAGGACCTGACTGATGACTGGGACCTGACTGATGACTGGGACCTGACTGATGACTGGGACCTGACTGATGAATAGAACTTGACTGATGACTGGGACCTGACTGATGAATAGGACCTGACATGACTGGGACCTGACTGACGACTGGGACCTGACATGACTGGGACCTGACTGACGACTGGGACCTGACTGATGACTGGGACCTGACATGAATAGAATCTGACTGATGACTGGGACCTGACTGATGACTGGGACCTGACTGATGAATAGAATCTGACTGATGACTGGGACCTGACTGATGACTGGGACCTGACTGATGACTGGGACCTGACTGATGAATAGAATCTGACTGATGACTGGGATCTGACTGATGACTGGGACCTGACTGACGACTGGGACCTGACTGGTGACTGGGACCTGACATGACTGGGACCTGACTGATGACTGGGACCTGACTGATGACTGGGACCTGACTGACGACTGGGACCTGACTGATAACTGGGACCTGACATGACTGGGACCTGACTGACGACTGGGACCTGACATGAATGGGACCTGACTGATGACTGGGACCTGACTGATGACTGGGACCTGACTGATGAATAGAAATACTGTGACTGGAGTGATGACTGGGACTGACTGAATGACTGACTGGGAACCTGACTGATGTATGGAATCTGACTGATGACTGGGACCTGACTGATGACTGGGACCTGACATGAATGGGACCTGACTGATGAGTGGGACCTGACTGACGACTGGGACCTGACTGATGACTGGGACCTGACTGACGACTGGGACCTGATGAGACTGGACCTGACATGAATGGGACCTGACTGATGACTGGGACCTGACTTACGACTGGGTCCTGACTGATGACTGGGACCTGACATGAATGGGACCTGACTGATGACTGGAATCTGATCAATAATTCGGACCTGACTGATGAATGGGACCAGATTTATAAATAGGACCTGACTAATGAATGGGACTTGATTTATGAATGGGATTTATAGTCATCAGCTATGTATACAATCATCTGATGTGGAGTAACTTATAGTCTCAGCTGTGTACAATCATCTGATGTAAAGTAATATAGTCATCAGCTATGTGTACAATCATCTGATGTAAAGTAATATAGTCATCAGCTGTGTGCACAATCATCTGATGTAAAGTGACATAGCCATCAGCTATGTGTACAATCATCTGATGTAAAGTGACATAGTCATCAGCTATGTGTACAATCATCTGATGTAAAGTGATTTATAGTCATCAGCTATGTGTACAATCATCTGATGTAAAGTGATTTATAGTCATCAGCTATGTGTACAATCATCTGATGTAAAGTGACATAGTCATCAGCTATGTGTACAATCATCTGATGTAAAGTGACATAGTCATCAGCTATGTGTACAATCATCTGATGTAAAGTGACATAGTCATCAGCTATGTGTACAATCATCTGATGTAAAGTGATTTATAGTCATCAGCTATGTGTAGAATCATCTGATGTAAAGTGACATAGTCATCAGCTATGTGTACAATCATCTGATGTATAGTGACTTATAGTCATCAGCTATGTGTACAATCATCTGATGTAAAGTAATATAGCCATCAGCTGTGTGCACAATCATCCGATGTAAAGTGACATAGTCATCAGCTATGTGTACAATCATCTGATGTAAAGTAATATAGCCATCAGCTATGTGTACAATCATCTGATGTAAAGTAATATAGTCATCAGCTATGTGTACAATCATCTGATGTAAAGTAATATAGTCATCAGCTATGTGTACAATCATCTGATGTAAAGTAATATAGTCATCAGCTGTGTGCATAATCATCCGATATAAAGTGACATAGTCATCAGCTATGTGTACAATCATTTGATATAAAGTGACTTGTCGTCGTCAGCTAAGTGGACTAAAGTGTAATGAAAACGTGTCTAATTGTCATTAGCTATGAGGACTATCATGTGATGATAAGTGATTTTCTGTCGTTAGCTATGAAGACTATAATGATGACAAGTGATTTTCTGTGGTTAGCTATGACGACTATAATGATGACAAGTGATTTTTTGTCGTTAGCTATGACGACTATAATGATGACAAGTGATTTTGCTGTCGTTAGCTATGAAGAATATAATGATGACAAGTGATTTCCTGTCGTTAGCTATGAAGACTATAATGATGACAAGTGATTTACTATCGTTAGCTATGAAGAATATAATGATGACAAGTGATTTCCTGTCGTTAGCTATGAAGACTATAATGATGACAAGTGATTTACTCTCGTTAGCTATGAAGACTATAATAATGACAAGTGATTTACTATCGTTAGCTATGAAGACTATAATGATGACAAGTGATTTCCTGTCGTTAGCTATGAAGACTATGATGATGACAAGTGATTTGCTATCTTTAGCTATGAAGACTATAATGATGACAAGTGATTTCCTGTCGTTAGCTATGAAGACTATGATGATGACAAGTGATTTACTATCGTTAGCTATGAAGACTATAATGATGACAAGTGATTTCCTGTCGTTAGCTATGAAGACTATCATGTCATGACAAGTGTTTTTACTGTTGCTAGCTGTAAAGACTATCATGTGATGACAAGTGGTTTACTGCCATTAGCTATGGAGACAATTATCTGATGACAAGTGATTTACTGTCGTTAGCTATGAAGACTGTCATGATGACGTTGCTAGCTATGAAGACTATCATTTGATGACAAGTGATTTATTGTCGCTAGCTATGAAGACTATCATGTGATGACAAGTGGTTTATTCTCGTTAGCTATGAAAACAGTCATGGAATGACAAGTGATTTATTGTCGTTAGCTATGAGGACAGTCATGGGATGACAAGTGATTTATTGTCGCTACCTATGAAGACTATCATGTGATGACAAGTGATTTATTGTCGTTAGCTATGAAGACAGTCATGGAATGACAAGGACTTATTGTCGTTAGCTATGAAGACAATCATGGGATGACAAGTGATTTATTGTCGTTAGCTACGAAGACAATCATGGGATGACAAGTGATTTATTGTCGTTAGCTACGAAGACAATCATGGGATGACAAGTGATTTACTGTCGTTAGCTATGAAGACAATCATGGGATGACAAGTTATTTATTGTCGCTAGCTATGAAGACAGTCATGGGATGACAAGTGATTTTTTTCTCGTTAGCTATGAAGACTGTCATGCGATGAAAAGTGATTTATTGTTGTTAGCGATGAAGACAGTCATACCATGACAAGTGATTTACTGTCGTCAGCTATGAAAACAGTCATGTCATGACAAGTGATTTACTGTCGTTAGCTATGAAAACAGTCATGTCATAACAAGTAATTTACTGTCATGAGCTATGAAGACAGTCACGGGATGACAAGTGCTTTATTGTCGTTAGCTATGAAGACTGGCATGGGATGACAAGTGATTTATTGTCGTTAGCTATGAAGATAGTCAAGGGATGAGAAGGATTTATTGTCGTTAGCTATGAAGACAGTCATGGGATGACAAATGATTTATTGTCGTTAGATATGAAGACAATCATGCGATGACAAGTTATTTATTGTTGTTAGCTATGAAGACAGTCATGGGATGACAAATGATTTACTGTCGTTAGATATGAAGATAGTCAAGGGATGACAAGTAATTTATTGACGCTAGCTATGAATACAGTCATGGGATGACAAGTAATATATTGTCGTTAGCTATGAAGACAATCATGTGATGACAAGTGATTTATTGTCGTTAGCTTTGAAGATTATCATGTGATGACAAGTGATTTGTTGTCGTTAGCTATAACGACAGTCATGGAATAACAAGTGATTTACTGTCGCTAGCTATGAAGACAGTCATGGATAACAAGTGATTTATTGTCGTTAGCTATGAAGACTATCACGTGATGACAAGAGATTTACTGTCGCTAGCTATGAAGATATCATGATGACAAGTGATTTACTGTCGTTAGCTATGAAGACTGTCATGGGATGACAAGTCGATTCGTTAGCTATGAAGACTGTCATGGATGACAAGTCATTTACTGTCGCTAGCTGTATAGATAGTTATGTGACAGAAATGGCTTTACTCATCACTCTGAGAAGAATCATTTGATTCAGATTCTATTCATCTTTCATGTGTTTTTGATCAAAAGCATGTACACATTTCTTACGAGTAGTGGTATCAGAATTCTGTTATACCTACCGGTTTATATTATTATATATATATTTTCTAAAGCAGTGTGTTATGTTTGCCAAAACGTAACCATGAATTACATGCGTACATATTGCAATACTGAGGTTATTTTCATTTGTTTGTTTTTATTCTATTTGTTTCTCTGTTTATCTTATTTAATTTTTTGCCTTTGCTTTGTTCTTAATTTCTGGTTGTTGTTGTTGTTATTTTTCTGTTACTTTTTCTCTGTAAAACAACAAGAAAAGCTAATAACAATGTTTAAAACACACAAAAATCGTTTAATGTAAAGTGACTTTTAATCGACAGATGTGTGGAAAATGCCTTTGTCCAAACAATCCTCCAGGAAACTGTTGAAGGACGGAGATGGAGGGGAGGAGAGTTAAAAACAAAACAAAACTCGATACATCGACAACATGGCAGAAATGGTGGGGAGGGAGGGGGGGGAGGGGGCATTTGCAAAGGCCCAGGCCGTGATACCCAACCGAGCCCGCTGGAAGCACGCGGTGAAGTGTTCTTCACTCTTCAGGGTGGTGCCCCAGTGACTGCCCACGAAGTGAGGGGAGAGGCCAGGACAAAGATGCACGTCTGATGCAAGGGGACTCAGAGTGGTCAGATGCAATAACGATTTTCTCCAACATTCGTCGCCAAGGGTTCATCACATAGACAGTTACTGATAATTGCATGCATGCAGATACAAATGTCACACGAACGAACACACACACACACACACCACACACACACACCACACACACACGCGCGCGCGCGCGCGCGCACGACACGCACACACACCACGCACGCACGCACGCACGCACGCACATACACACACACACACACACACGCGCGCGCGCGCGCGCCGCACGCGCACGCACGCACGCACAACCACACTCACACGCATGCACGCTCGTACGCACGCACGTAAGCACACACACACACGCGCGCGCGCGCGCGCGCACGCACACCACGCACGCACGCACGCACGCGCACACGCACACACACAACAACAAAAACAACAACAACAATGAAAACAACAACACAACTGACAACAGGAAAAAGAAGAAGAAGAAGAAGAAGAAGAAGAAGAAGAAACAGGGTGAGAAAGCCCCCAGGTTGTCCGGAATGCACGCAGATTGTTAACAGGGTGGGGAGAGAAGGCGAAAGCAGGAACGATAACTCTGTCGGCAATTGAACGTATCACCCAATTCACACCTTTCCCAGCTCCACAGAGCGAAGAAGAGAGGCAGGCCATCACCACTCACTCTCTGCTCTCTCTATGCCATTTAGAAGTCAGCTCACACACACACCACACACACGCACGCACGCGCGCGCCCGCGCACACGCACGCACGCCCACACACACACACACACGCGCGCGCATGCACACACGCACTCACTCGCGCACTCAAGCATAAGCCTCTTCACGCGCGCGCGCGCAAACTAGCAAGCAAGT
>JAFLJL010016669.1:15000-21859 GCA_018398815.1 Conus ventricosus
GGGGGCGGGGGGGGGGATGATTATATTAGACGGGAAAGGCTATCAAAGACTGAGAACGAATCTTTAATATTGATGCCAGTGGTACGGCTCCACCTTTTTTACTTCGCTTGATAGTGCCTCGCCGCATGTACACAAAGGAGCCTTTACGTGTGTGTGTGTGTGTGTGTGTGTGTGTGTGTGTGTGTGTTGTGTGTTGCGTGCGTGCGTGCGTGCGTGCGTGCGTGCGTGCAGTGCGTGCGTGTGTGTGAGAATGACTCTAGCTCGCACTCTCGTCTGCACAGCCGAGAGTGCGTGCACGCGCGCGTGCGGTACCCGTGTGTGTGTGTGTGTGTTGTGGGTGTGTGTGTGGGTGTGTGTGTGTGTGCTGTGTGTGTGTTGAGTTTGTTCCTTTTCTTTAAATGAAAAAAATGTTGACTTCTGTTCATAATGTTTTCTTAAATTTCAGTAATACAACCATGGGTTAATCTCACGATAATTGGTTGCAGTCTGTGTGTGTGTCTGTGTGTGTGTGTGTGGTGTGTGTTGTGTGTGTGTGTGTGTGTGTGTGTGTGTGTTGTGTGTGTGTGTGTGTGTGTGTGTGATGTGTGTGTGTGTTGTGTGTGTGTGTTGTTTGAGTAGGTGGGTGTGTGGTGTGTGGTGTGTGTGTGTGTGGTGTGTGTGTGTGTGTGTTGGGATGTGGGTTGTGTTGTGTATTGTGTGGGTGTGTGTTTGAGAAGAGAGAGAGAGAGATGAGAGAGAGGAGAGAGAGAGAGAGAGAGAGTGCAATAATAATACACAGCAAATTATTCGGGAAGAGTGTAAAGAATGTGTAATTAACTGCAGAAACAACAGCAACAACAATAATTATTGTACTATAATGATAACACAAGGATAGCACACCAACAATAATAATGATTATAACAATCATCATCATCATCATCATCATCATCATCATCATCCCTCCACCTCACCGCACCCGCCATCAATACATCATACATGAGCATCTTGACCAAACCTTGCCATGTCACCCAAGCCCCTGTCTCTCTTTACACACCCACCACCCTGCCTTGACTTCAACCAAACTAGAATATCCAGTAAAACCAAACAAAAACTTCACATCACAGATCCCAGAACTCAGGAAAAACGGAACAGGGGGAGTTGACTTGAGTAAAGCAGTTTGGCGAGGGGGGGGGGGGGGTGGGGGGGGAGGGGGGGGAGGGAGAGAACGTACAACGGGAAAGAAAACACATCCAGATTATTAGAAAAAAACAATACTAGCAAAAAGAAAATGAAAATTGAAAAAAAATTATATGTCCCAAACTCTGCTGGGTGTGGGCGGGATCGGTGGACGTCAAGATTAGAACAGATAGCGTATGCGTGCGAAGTCACGGGGTGGTTTTTTTTTTTATCTGTTGTTGTTGTGTGTTTTTGTGTTGGGGTTTTTGTATCAAAGATATATGGACGGAAGGAGACTCTTCCGGAGACTTGAACCCTAAGTCATCAAAGGGACCTAACGGATGACCAGACGCAGCCACTGACCATCCCGGAGACCCGTGGCAATCGTTTCCAAGAATGTGATCGTCAGGGCGATTGTGTTTCGTTTTTGCCTGTGTGTGTGTGTGTGTGTGTGTGTGTCTTGGGTGTGTGTGTGATGTAGATCGGTCCCCGTGGGTGTGGTGTTGGGTGCAACCGAGGGGGGGTGTGCGGAAGGGAGGGCGGGGAGGGAGGCGTCGTGGGAGAGAAGGGAGGCAAGGTAGCGGGGGGGGATGCGGAGCCGGTCGAAAATTGTGGCGTGGGCGGCGTGGCCAGCACAGCACAGTCGCCACCCACAGCAGCTATCAGAGGAGGGATGCCTGTACGCAATGTGTCCACAGACACTACGTTCCGCCGCAAGTTGCTCCGCCGAAGCAGTCGGGGCTCCGACACGCCGCAAGCAGGCAGACACAGGAGTGTGGCCGCCTGTCCCTCCCCCTCTACGTCCCAAAAACTGCCACAACCATCCTCTACCCATGTCCGACCCAATCACTTTCCCTGTCTACCCTCATCAAATTCTCTTCATCATCATCCATCATCATCAGCTCATCATCTAGTATCTCGGTCACTGTCCCCCCCCTCTCTCCTTTCTCATCTCACTCCGCTCTCTCTCTCTCGTCTCTCCATACTTCCGTGTGACCCCTCTCTTCTCCCTCTCTCCGCACCCTCTTCCATTGTCGTCGTTCGTGTTTGGATGTACGGTTAATATGATACCTGTTGTCTGTATGCTCGGTCCTCTAGTTACCTGTTGTCTGTTTGTCGGTCGTTTAGTACTGTTGTTTTTTGTCGGTCTCTGTGGTTATCTGGTGTTCTCTTCAGTCGGTCTCTAATGTTACTATGTCTCTTTCTGTCGGATCTCTATGTTACCTGTTCTTCTATCAGTCTCTATGTTACCTGTGTCTCTTTGTCTGTCTCTGTGGTACCTCTTTGTCTCTTCTGTCGGTTACTGTGTTACCTGTTGTCTCTTTCTCGGTCTCTGTATTTACTGTTGTCTCTTTGTCTGGTCTTCTGTGTGAGAGACTGTTTGTCTCTTTGGTCGTTCTGTGTTACCTGGTGTCTTCGTTGTCGTCTCTGATGTTACCTGTTGTCTATTTGTCGGTCTTGTGTGTTCTCTGTTGTGTCTGACATCTTTAGAGTCTCTGTTTCTATCTGTTGTCTCTCTCTTGTCGAAGCCTACTCATGAAGTGTGATAAGTGTCTGTCTCCGTCACACGGTAACTCGCGTGTCTGTCCTCTATGACCGGAGTGTCCATCCTGTTTGACGTCTGTCACGCTTATTCTATGTTACACCGGCCTTTACCAGCCTGTGACCTACTTTCCACGGAAAGATCAAGTGTTCAGGCTGCCGAGAGTGCGCTATACGATACCTATCAAAACTATTTGACAGACGCCTCTCGTCCTCCTTCCTCTCTCGCCTCTACAGTCAGTGTCTTCCCCGTCTCTTCTTCTCTCTCTCTCTGTCTCTCTGCCTCCCCCCCTCTCTGTCTCCCTCTCTCTCCTCTTCCTCTCCACCTCTATCCAGACTCTGACCTCTCGCTCTGAACCTCTAATTCATGATCGCCCCCAACCCCCCCCCCCATCCCCCCCATCTGCCCAATACCTACTACACTCTTTGTAGCGCCGCTGCCTAGCTCCCACATCGCAGTCCCACGCTCGACCCCTGAGCTTCTATGGCCCCTGTCGAGGCACAGCATACTCATGGTATGCTCAATTACTCTCGTCAGGCAGGAGACAGTGCCACGGCCGCTCAATCTCCAGTCATGGTCTCTCAGTTCAGGGTCAGTAGTGTTGGGACGGAAAAGGGTGAAAGCTTGAGCCAAGCTCTCATGGGAAACTGTGGGCACACAATGGCGACGTAGGAAAGGGACCTACCAAGCTGCGCGTCTCGACACCAACTTGGACGCAGGTGCAGGGTTTGTCTTCGTGGTGCCTGACGTGGTGCGTGGCTAGCTGGAGTTTGGGATCACCAGGGGCTGCTGCGTGTCAAGTCCACTTCCTCCCAGTGCGCAGAGCGTATTGGTTCCCACACAGTGGTTGAGGGATTTCAATTCCTCTGATGAAGCCAAGTCTGCCGCCGTGGATGGAGCATCCAATGATGACTGGGCTTTTGAGGTGTCCTGGGTGCTTGTGTTTCAATATTCCTCACTATCAGTTGGTCATAGACAATGCCATTATAAAACTGATCTTGGAGGTGTCCCTTGTGGGCTAGTGTTTTAAATTTTCTCACCTGCATAAGCGAACAGGGTATAGAGCCAATGGCCATTAGAGACTGATCTTTGAGGTTGTCTGGGGGCTAGTGCTTCAATATTCTCACCTTCAATCTGGTCATAGGCAATGCCATTAGAGACTGGATCTTTGAGGCATCCAGGGGGTTGATGCTTCAACACTTCATCTTCAATCTGAGCAGAGACAATGCCATTAATTGATGATTGGTTTTTAGGGTGTCGTAGGGGTTAGTGTTTCAACATTCTCACCTTTCATATGTGGTCCTATATGTGGTCATTGTATTTATTAGAGTTTATCTTCAAGACAAGAGGGAGGGGCAGGATTAGGGGCTTGTGCCTTTTACAGGCCTAATACTCTCCCTGGTAAGAATAGTTCTGTAGGAGCATCAAGACCGTCCACTCCTGTCCATGCTACGGTCCAGTTTGAATTGAAAGTAACTGTACTGTTCGTTATTTGTTGTAGCATCCCCATTTTTTTTTTAATGGGTCGCATATGACTTGTGCGTTTACTTTGTTTGACGGGAATAGCTTGTTTACGACAATTAGTCGTTATTGACCTGTTGAATATTAGATCCGTGGACCAATGAAGTTTGTGTAGTGTTGTTCGTCGTGTGTGGACACGCGCCTTTGTGTTCACTTTTTTTTAATGACTTCTCTAGGCACTGGTCAACTGCGGAGATGATTGGGGAGATTAAGAGAAGGATGAAACAAAGAGAGAGAGAAGAGAGGAGAGAGAGGAGAGAGAGAGAGAGATGGAGAGAGAGAGACGAGATCGCGAGGAGAGAGAGTACAGTCCGACAGGACAGCCGACAGAGAAAGAGGCGAGACAGAGACAGCCACAGAGACAGAGATGAACCAACGATTGAGACACGAGGGGAGGGGGTATGTATCTGGGTGGTACGCCTATCTTGTTTTACGTTTTCTTCTTTCTTCCCTTTCTGTTTTTTTCTTTTCTTTCTTTCTTTTCTCTCACCCCCCCCCCCCCCCCCCCCACCCCCCCCCCCCCCCCCCCCCCCCCCCCCCCCCCCCCCCCCCCCCCCCCCCCCCCCCCTCCCCCCCCCCAAGGGAATTTGGAAGAAAAATGCTATACAGAAACCAACAGTGACAGATTGATCCGCAGTCAATCTTGCCGTCAAATTGTTTTAAATTAGCCGTCACCCACGTTGTCTCCCAAAGCAGACGATCTTTTCCCCGGCTCGTTCCAAAAGTTTTTGGGGGCGCCACGCAGCAGTCAAACGTCTGCTGGCACGGGAAAGTGTCAGAACTAATGGCTTCAAATTTAGCCGCCTCCGCATTCGTTGGGCAGGACGGGATGGTCTTCAGTCGGCCGGAGATGCTGACACTGGGGAGGTGGCGGTGGCCCGGGGGGGGGTGGGGGGGGGGGGGGGGGGGGGGGTGGGGGGGGGGCACGGGGGGAAGAAAGGGTGTGGTTGCCACACCAAAAATGGTGAAAAAAAGAACAAAAAAGAAAATAAAACAAAAAAAACAAAAAAAAGAAAATATGCGCGAAGGCCTTGCTTAAGGAGTAGTCGAGTATTTATCAGACTGGCGCAATTGGATCGTGTTGAGTATTTCATTGTGTTGGAAGTTGATTCTGTTGTTTTTCTTTCATATGGCCATCAAGGAACATGCCAGGCGGTTCCAGCAGACTTGATTTAAAATCAAAGGAATGGGTTATTTTGAAACTCTTGAGGGCTGGCGCAAAGATTAGTGTCGCGGGTGAGTGCAAGGCCTGAAATGTGTGGTGCAACTAGGGGAAGGCATGTATTTGAACACTGGTGGTGATTTATCGGTGAAGTTCTCCCCCCCTCCAACCCCCCCCCCCCCCCCAAAGGGACATAATTGGTAGGGAGTTGTTTTTTGATCAGTTATTAGATAAACATTAAATGCTGGCTCAACAAAATTCATGGGGAGGCCTCAAACGCTTCTTAGATCTGATTGAGTTGTTTCAGGTGCACAAATCTGATTTTTGGTGGAGCTGTGGCCTGTGGGCTGCCAGTGTTGTCTGCCAGGGTTCTGTGCTGGTGTTACGAGTTTGATGGCGTCTGCTGTCTCATATAAAGTGGAGTCAGGAAGCGGCCGGGGCACGTGCCTCCTGGCCCGCCCTGTGATGGGGCGAGGGAGTTGGGCGTTGAGGGAGGGGCGTGGGGGTCAGCACGGGGGAGAGAGAGGGCACGCCACGGCAAGAGGCCGCCCGGACGTTGGGTGGTTGTTGGGCTTGCCTTGAGTACAGGACATGAGCGAGAGAGAGATGTTGAGAGAATGACAGAGAGGGAGGAGATGTGACAGAGAAGAGGGTGGGGTGGGGTGGTTTTAGAGGTGACAGAGAGAGAGAGAGAGGAGAGAGATGAGAGGGAGAGAGAGAGGGCTCGCAGAGAGAGAGCGAAGAGAGAGAGAGGAGAGAGGAGTCAATGGCATGGGAGAAAACATGTACCAAGGATGGTAACTTTTTGGTTGTTTTTGAGAGATTTGTGTCACTCATTATCTATAGGGTCCAGTCCAGATTACAGGTTAGTCCAACAAGCTTGATAGTCCCTCTATTACACTCAAAGCTTTTCTCAGATAAGCCTGTGCCAAAACATATTCATTGCACAGTCCAACCCCTTGAACCCATACCCTACCTGATTGGAGGCAGGTATCAGTCCCGTTCTTTTTCTACCGCTGTGGACGAGTGATGGGATGGGTAGGGTGTTGGGGTCCTCTAGGGGGAAGGACGCAGTTGTGGTCCTCTAGGGGAAGGACTCCAGATGTTTTCTCTGTCAGAGTTATAGTGTGTGGTGTATTAAAAACTTCACCTCCACCTCTCCCTTACTAGTGATTGACAGGAGCAACTTTCGGTATAGACATCAAAGAGAAAATTGTGATTTTTCCTCGAGAATGTTTAACAATACTCAAGAGGGGCTCCGAATAATTCTCCTTATGCTCTACAATTAAAAAGTGCTTGTCGCTCCAATTGACAGAATTCGCGGTGAGTTCAAACTTAAACTAATGTATGACCAACAAAGAACTGACACAAGTGTATTTTCACACATCCACTTTACCTGCGTATACAAGGGTAAAATATACAAATCAATACAACTTCAGTCAAAACAGTCTTTGTTCGAGCTGATTTTCCTCCCATGT
>JAFLJL010016670.1:0-37317 GCA_018398815.1 Conus ventricosus
GTGTCCGATTCGACAAATCGTTAGTTTTAAATATCGTTTCAGTGTATTTCCCAAAAGGTATTATTGATTGCAATTCTGACTGGCTACGTTCGTTAAATACTACAAAAGATAGATGGTTAATAGCGGGGGACTTTAATGAACATGCTCCTTTTTGGGATCTATCTTGCGTCAAAGTAACCTCTAATCGCTTGGTGGAGAATATTTCAGATTCTCCACTTTTTCTTTTAGCCTAAATGACGGAAGTGTTACAAGACTGCCCGATGTTCCCAGCCACAAACCATCAGCAATTGATCTGACTCTAATCTCTCCAAGTTAGTTCCTAGTTGCAAGTGGCAATTACACGATAACACTTTGGGAAGTGATCGTATTCCTATTATCCTTACTTTTAGAGGATTTGAAGTTAAGCACAATGATGTAAAGGATAAAATTCCTACATTTGATTATAAACGAGCTGACTGGGCCAAATTTGAATCTGTTCTAAGTCTTACGATGTTAGTTCTTTTGATAAATCAGACATACTCCATTTTACAGAGGCAGTTTTAAATGCTGCAGGCAAAGCAATTCCCAAAATTAATGTGTCAAACTCTTCGAAACACGTTGGTAAAGTGTGGTGGACAGATTCATGTAAAAATGCTGTAGACAAAAACAAGAAACACCTTTAAATCGTATGCTAAAGTTAAAAAGTGAAAGGCAGTGTTCCTGTCAAATCTGCTAAAAACCAAAGAAACAGAGTTATAGAAAGTGCTAAAAGCAACTATTGGTCAACGTTTTGTTTTAATGAAATAAAAGACCATAAAGATAAAAGTAAAATTTGGAAAAAGATCCATGAAATGAAAAATGGGATTCATCTACCAGAATATCCAGTTATTCTAGGTGATGAACAATTTCCTTCAGAATATCACAAAGCTGAGGCATTTGCTGACACCTTTGTAAAGAATAGCTCTTACAATAGTCTATCAGACAAATGCAGAACTTTGAGGGAAAATCAATCACAAAATGACATATACGATGACCCTGAGAAAAATAATGATCACTACTTGAATGCTGAAATCACTTTTCAAGAATTACTGTCTGCTATCTGTTCATTACCTAAGACCAACAAAACTTCTGTTGGTCTGGATGCCATTTACAATGAGTTGATAAAAACATCTTCCAGAAAAACGTTTTGTTATTTTTACACGGAATTATTAGTAAATGCTGGATTAAAGGTACATCCCATCCATATGGAGAGATTCAATTATAGTCCCTATTTTGAAGCAGGGCAAACCAGTACATGATGTAAATAGTTATAGACCTATCTCTCTGACGTCTCACGTATGCAAATTAATGGAGCAAATTGTTTTAAATCGATTGTCTTATCATTGCGAAAAACGTGGGATTATCCCTGTAAACCAAGGAGGCTTTAGAAAAGGCAGATCAACCATTGATCATTTAGTGAAATTAACAACTCAAATCAAACAACAATTTGCCAAAAGACAAAATGTTCTTGCCACATTCTTTGATATAAATAAGGCATACGATCAGGTTTGGCATGAACGATTACTATACAAGTTAAAAACGGTTGGGCTTTCTGGTCATATCTATGACTATGTTAAACTATTCTTGGCCAACAGAAGTATCCAAACAAGAATTAGTCACATTTATTCCACTAAAAGATTCCTTGATATGGGTATCCCTCAAGGCTCTGTAATTGCTCCTATTTCTATTTAATATCCTAACTTACGATTTACCAATATCTACTTCCAAAAAAAGTAACTTCATTTCAGTATGCCGATAATATCTGTTTGTGGATGAATGTTACTTTAAAAAAGATAACATCAAAAGGTCTATAAATTTTATAAAAAGAGCATATCAATATGATCTAGATATTATCGCTATGTATATGTCTGAAAATGGTTTAAGCTTATCACCTCAAAAATCTCACATGATGCTATTTGATGCGAGTGGATATGTTCACAATGCTCCAGAATTTAAAGTTAACAATATCACACTTAAATACGCTTCAAATATTAAATTTCTTGGTGTTTATATTACGTCTAAGCTGTCTTGGAACCTGCATTTAGAACATGCTGTAAATCAAGCAAGAAAGTCATTGAACCTTCAAAGGTCATAAGCAAACAAAGCTGGGGTCAAGACACAAATACATTAATTCATTTGTCCTCTGCTTTAGTTAGATCTAAATTGTCGTATGCACAAGAGGTATTCTTTAGTGCTCCAAAATATCTATTGAAAAAACTGCGGAGCATAGATTGTAAAGCATATAGAATAGCCCTTGGCGTTCCATTTCATGGTTCCATCATAGGATCTTACCATGAAGCAGGTGTTTTGCCTCTTGATGATCAGCGAAAATTAGCCTGTGCTAAATACATTTTAAGATGCTCTACCATTCAAAATTCAAACCAAATGGAACTTGAAATTAGGTCCGATATTCATTTTCCTAAGCATGCAAAACGTATCCGATCTAATAAAACTATTCTTACATTTTCTTCTAAACTATTGACAAAATTAAACACTAATCAAAAGAGAAATTAGCTGTGCGTTTTCCAATAAGTCCCATCTCAAACTGGGAGCTTTTAAAGGCAAAGTTTGATTATAACTATACACAATTGTCCAAATTTGATAACATCAATGTTCTTGCATATGAAGCTAGATCACATATGAATGATTTTTATCCCAATCATCTAAAAGTCTTCACTGATGGTTCTTTATTAGACAATCAGGCAGGCTGTGGTTTTGTCATCCCCACTTTAAAAATTGAGAAATCTTTTTACCTTGGTAAGGACTTCTCCATTTTCACAGCTGAATTAATAGCAATTTTAATGGCTATTCAGTGTGTCATTGATACACCATTCAATTTCTATGCTGCACTCTTTGTGTAGACTCTAAATCAGTTCTCCAAGCTTTAGAATCAACAAATCCGAAAAACCGGGCTGAAATCGTCACAGAAATTAAAATACTTATTCATATTCTTATATCAAGGGGTATCGCAGTTGATTTTAGTTGGATCCCATCTCATTGTTCAATATCTGGAAATGAATGGGCTGATCGTACTGCTCAGGCAGATGCAAAAAATCCTTTAAATCCAAGGATATTCCCATTCTTTTAAGTTTACAAGAAGGTTACTCTCTATTACAGAAAGTTTCTTTTGAAATTTTGAAAAGATATATAAAGACTACATGCTTCCCAAAATACATAAACCTAACTCTTCAATAAAGTGTTGCCTAAACGCTCGATCACAATTTTTTTCAAAAAAGAATTCATTAATAGATTATACATTTTATCCAAAAAAATGTCAATAAACACCCAAAACACCGCAAAAAAATTGTTTGACTGTTTTACAGACTTAGGTTAAACGTTTTCAAAACCAAGTTCATAAAAAACATTCAATGTGTATGCCGGGCTGTTGATAGTTGTACAACAAGTACATATTTTGTACTTTTGTCCTTATTTGAATCAGCTCTATCAAAATTCAGAAAAGATGAATCTAAATGCATTTTCCAAGAACCTGTATTTCTTTTGAACTTTGTTCAGAACTTAATGATAAGTCCAGTCAGCTCGTTTTTATGATTTCTGCATATTTTAGACTGCTTTGTTTTGACTGTTGCAGTTTGATTTGTTATGTTGCTTTTTGCTAAGGATTGTTCTTATGTAGTATTTCCACTAATATTTAACACACACAGGCGCACATACACAAGTGCGCGCACACACACACACGCACACACATACATGCACACACACACACACACGCAAGCACGCATGCATACTACAAACTCATACACATATACAAGTAAACGCTCACTTCCTGTCTAATATCACTTTAAAGTGAAAAGACGTTAAATCGAAGAACAACACACACACACACACACACACACACACACACACACACACACACACAGAGAGAGAGAGAGAGAGAGAGAGAGAGAGAGAGAGAGAGAGAGAGAGAGAGAGAGAGAGAGTCAAGGAAGGGCGAGCCACGGCTGAAATCCTACAAATAGCGGAGTGGTCAAATCAGTGATGGAGGGGGCAGAGGAAGAGGGAGAGCCCTCTAACAGCAATCTAAGGATGACATTTTCTGCCACAGCCACGCTGCCACTGGCCCCGTCTTCAAAGGCTGCTGGAAGAAAATAACACAACCAATAACCCCAGCGCCCCATTCTCGGCCCATCAGTAACAGAGAAGGAATGGGAGGGGAGTGAAGAGGGGGGAGGAAGGGAGAGGGTGGACTAAGGGAAAGAAGTGAAGCGAGAAAAAGTAGAAGGACCGCTCTCTCCTGCCTGGTCGGCTGTGCAAAGAGCACATCATCTGATTGGAGAAAGAGAAGAAGAATTGATGGAGGAAAGAGAAGAAGAACTCTGAAGATGAGAAGACAGAAATGGGGAGTAGGGTTTGGGGTGTGATGGCGTGACGAGGAATCAGGGGAGCACATGGAGACCGATGAAAGATAAGTTGGTCATGTGTTCGCTTGTGATGCTGGGTAATTTGATGCTGAAGATGATTTTCAATGAAGGGCGCGTTTATTTTGATCTTGTGCACAGCAAGCCTTACCACAGACACCGTGGAAACAAATAGAACATATGTACCACTGATGTAAACAAAAGAACTTTCAGTTCTAAGAATTCTTCTGCTTAGCAGGCTAATACTCCTGCGGACACCCCCTGTATAGAAAGGCAACGATTAATCCCATCTACCCAACAAAGGGAGTGGAGTATTGTGTGTATGGCTGTTTTCTTATCCCGCTATTAAGGCAGCCGTACTCCACCTTCGAGGAAGGTGCATGCTATGTGTAACGTGTCATCCATATCAACGGCCAAACTGGCCTTCTCTTCCGAAAGTTGGTGATGGGATTTTACGTGTGTGCAAGATGTTATGCGTGCGTTCACACACGGAACCTCGGTTTATAGTCTCATTTAAAGGACTGTATGGGAAAAGGAGTCAGAACCAATGTTAACTCCAAGGGAAAAATACCCCTGTACTGAAACGGTTCGGCGGAGATTCGAACCCGCAACACCAAGATAACGAGTCCGGCGCTCTACCACTCAGCTATTCCGGCCCCCAGTTCTGAGAATAAAATCACCAACTGCTCTGTATCTGCACCTTGACACATACTCCTTCCCCAACCTCTACACCATCCCACCCCAGTCTATAAAGGACAAATAAAACTAAATCCAAGCCAAAAAATGGTTCTGTATCTACAAACTATGTCGTTCTCATACTAACTTTAGGCATGGGGACACCTACCTATTTGTCATGACCCCAGTGTAGGCCATGGTTTGGTTATTGTAATGTTTTTTGTTGTTGTGATTGTTTGCCTATAAAGATGAAATGAAATGGCCATTTTAGAGTTTTGGGCAGACAGTGAGTGGGATTCACTGAAAGTGAATACGGTCCCTGGGTGTAGGAAAACAAGAGAGTGGAACTCAGGGGTGTTCACTGCTGAGGTGAGCTGAATTAGAAATCGTCATTCTTTGCTGCATGGTCGAGCTGTCAGGAGAGAAGACAGCAAATGTTTTGTAACTGTAACTAGGCTTGACCTAGACAGGGGTTAAGCCCCAACTGAAATATGTAGGCTGCGGTATTGGGCTGGATGCCAGACCTAAGTACACTTAGGGTAAGTGGATATGTGGATCCAGTTTTGATTAATTGTATAATTCGGCATTCTTTTGTTTTGATATCGAAATTGAAAACTCCTGATCCACATATCTGGTAGGTAGGTTGTCGTTCGAGAGTTCGATGAAAATCGGTGAGTACACTTTTTATATAATTTTCATTAATAAGTCGTCTGTATTACAGGACCGTATATTGGGGGATTGTGGAGTCCTGAAACAAGAAAGAAAGCAGCCAGTCGCCCAGTTCAGGGAATTACTGACGGGAGTCTGAGGGACCAGTAGCCTTGGAAGATTTGATTACCCGCAGTATTTGGATGATTTTTATTCGTTACCCCGTTGTACTGGGAGGAGTCTAATTGTTACCCCGCTGTGTCGGGAAGACTTATTTGGTATCCCGCTGTGCCGGGAAGGATTTCCGAGTGGAATCCGGTATATCTGAGAGAGAAAAGAAAAAATATATAATTTTGAATCTTTGGGGATATGAGTCACTATATGGACCACCCAAAGTTGTGAATTCATGTACTAGCAAAAGTGAAAAAAGTGGAAGTAAAAGAATATGTGTTGGCTGAAATGACGTGCAAGCTTGATGTGAGGGGTTAATATACTTTAATTACTTGGAGAGAAAATAAGAAAGAAATAAAACCCCGCTGAGTTTTGTTAGCCCCAGGGGGAGAAATTTTTCCCCTTTGAATTTTTATAGTGTTTTTGGTTTGTGTTTGGAGTCAGATTGCGGTTTGTCCCCGGAGTGGGCAAATGGTCTCTTTGTGTGGGGGGTTTTGCGTTCCCGGGGGTGGACAGGCAGGCCATTGTGCCTTTTGGTCCCCCAAATTGTGGGGTAAACCCACTTTGGTGAATGTGTTAGCTGAGGTTTTTTTTTTTCCCCGGAAAGTATTCACCTCACCCCCTCTATTATTTTTTGTTTGTTTTCCCCCTTTGGGAAAAAAATTGAAAAGAATTTTTTTTAAAAACCCCCTTTTGAAACTGGGAAAAAGAATGGTACTTTTTTTTGCCCCTCTTTTTTGGGGATTTTGTTTTTTTTTCCTCTGTTTTTTTATAGAATTTTAGAGGTAAATAAGTAGGTGGCCCCCAATTGTTAGTTAAACTTTGCAAAAATTTTTTGTTGGTCGGTTGATTTGATTGTTTTGGTGTGTAAAGTGAGTTTTTGTTTTAGTGGAGTGAGTACTTTCTTGTTTTCTGGTCTGTATGATTTTTTTTATAAATTTGTTTTGCTTGTCCCTTTTTTTTTTCCCCAGATCGGTGGCCCCCCCCGCTTCTTGCTAAAATTCGCTTTTATTTCCCAAGAGGGGGGGAGCACCCTTTTGATCTTCCTTTTAGTTTTTTTTTTTTTAATTCTTTCTTGTCCCATTGTTTTATTTCAAATAGTCCCCTCTTCTCAGGGGTTTTTTTTCCGACCCCGCCCCCTTTTTAAAGGGCAGAAATTTTGGGGTTTGGGGGTGCGGGGGGAAAAAACCCCCCTAAAAAAAAAAGGGTTTTTTTTACAAAATTTGTTAATGGTTGGTTTTGGGGGCTTTTCTTTTGTTTTCTTTTGTTGTTTGACATTTGAAATTTTTTTTTTGGGGTTCTTGTTTTGGAAATTTTTTCCCCGGGGTTCTTTTTTTGTGCTTATTGAAAATGGGGTTCGCAAACAGCTTTTCGTTTTAAAGTAAAGGGCTCAAATTTTATTTAAAAAGGGGTTTTACTCCATTGTGTTTTAAAAGCATCATTATTTTTTTTTTTTTTCTTTTTCCCCCTTTCCCGTGCTTTTTGGGGGCAATTTCCAAATTTTTTTTGTTTACTAAAAATCAATTTAAAAAAGGAAAACCCTTTTTTAAACAAAATATGGGCCCAAGCGAAAGGGTTTAGGGTTTCAAAGGTGATGAGGGGGGCGACCTAATAACCCAGCAGAGGAAGTTTGGAGGGGAAAAGCGTTTTGGGGTGCGGGGAAAAAAAAGAAAAAAAGAGAAGGGGAGAAAGAGGAAAAAAAACAAGGGCAGAGAGAGAGGGGGAGAAAGACAAGGGAAAAAAAGAAAAAGAGAAAGAGGGAAAGGAGGAAAGACAAAGGGGAGGGGAGGAAAATGTGTTAAAGCCCGTTAAAATTTTTGGGTTTTCCGTTTGAAAAAATTCCCTTTTCTAAAAAGGCGGAAAGTAGCAGAGGACGTTGAGGAAGTTGGAGGGGGATTGCTCATTCAAAAAAAGGGGTTTTAGGGGAAAGTCTCCCTATATTCCAAAATGCCATTTTGATGGGGAGGGAAAAATTTTTAAAATTGCGTCCCCTATTCTCAAAAGAAGCGCCTTAACTTTAATATCATATCGTTATCCGCTCTAGGGACGAAAGTCCTCTCCAACAGGGTCAGCCCTGATGGTGGCCCTTTGCGGTCGGCTGATTGCTTAAAGCAACATTATCTTTTCATCTATCTTACTCAGCACTGGCAACCAAAAGACCGAGTTTTAAAACGATTCCAGTGCAACGGAGGAATTCTTACAGACAGAAAAAAAACTTCGCTACTCCTGTAGGCCAGGAGAAAGGTGAATCCAGGTAGTCTCCGCATTTCTTATCCTCACATTCTTCTACCTTTCTTTTTTCGAATCAGTGGATCTCGAAACTTTCCGAATACTGTACGAGATTTGATAGATTCCTTTAAAAGCCGCGATTTATTGATTCTTGAGCAAGACATTTTACAAAGCGTTTCCCAAGAATCTTGCAAGTATTTTTAAAAGGAGCGTCAAATCAATACTGCATGAATAAATGGTAGCCTTATTTGCGGACCATACAGGACAACACAATCCGCGCAAAAAACAGATCCCAAAAGAGAGAAAGTATCCCTTAAATCCGAGCCGAAACAAATGTGTCAGCCCGGATTTTTCTCAGCAGCATGTCTAATGGACCCGGGGAAAGTTTCCAAAGAGGCAGATCAACGTGGACAGGCCCAGCGTGGTTCCATACCAGAATTTTTGGGCCGTCAGTACTCTGAAGCGAATAATCAGACAACTCGGAACTTATTTTACACGTTCCTATAAATCACAGCAAACGAAGGTGCGCACATTTCTCAAGACCGTCCTCGTCCGCCTACGCGGTCGTAGGCTTCTTTCGCGGTCAAGGTACTCTCAGAGGAGTCAGTTTCAGATAGTATACCTTACGAGGATTCTTCCTTGTTGAGTTTGACGATGTGGGTGTCCGTTTGTTTCCCATTTAGCCAATAGTGTCCATATCAAACTCAGTCGTCATCAACAGTGCGCCAAAGAAGTTCCCATAGAGGAATCGAGTCTAAAAAAGACATGCACACACCCGAGGAGATTTAGTCTCATGTGCCGGAACATTAATTGTGTACCCTCATTGTACGAACAGGTAAAAAGTTCAGATCAACGGATTTTCAGAATCATTGCCTGTATCTAGAATACTTAACTTGGCTGTACTACTACGCAGGTGTTAGGACCGCAGGTTCAATTGATTGCTGCGCTACGGCCAGAACAAACACTGGTGAACTCAACGTTGTCGTACTTCTTTTTGGAGGACGGCATTGAGTTGTATTCCCCTAGCATTCTTATGGTAGATGTTTGACAACCCCTTACTTTCTGGTCGTGGGAGGCTTGTGTACTGATGAGCCAGTTCCAACGCCTAGATATCATTCTAGAAATCTACCAGGGGGTCAGTTTCATCCTGCAACCTGGGCAGGAGCTCTTACATTCCTTGTTCCGTTAGTACACGTCAGCAGTAAAAGACGGAAAAAGGCATCGCCAAAAGAAACCTTTACGGGTGCCGGATCCATCTTTGCTGCAGGTAGGACCAAAAGATCTTGCAGCCATGACAAGGACTTGACACAACTATTGTCGCATTTGTGTACGCGTCTGGTACTTCACAGAAGTGCCACATCCAGTGTCAACAACCTTACGCTACCAGGTTGTTATGACCAATGACAACTTTTATTTATCGTCTGATTCCTAAGGATGGTGGACGATCGACAAACATATTATTGTAGCCCCATCAGCAAATGTCGTGACATTTGTGCTACCACTTAGGGCATAGGCGCAAGATTCCTAATCTATGCTGGTCATTGCGGGATTAAAACGGTACAGCTTTAACTTGTCCATCACAACTTTACGGTTTGCGTCCTTCGTGTTTACGAGCCGTTTTCTGAACTATTGTCGCTCATGTGACACGAGTCAAATATCAGTCGCAACGAAATCGGGTACCTTTGGTCCCCATTACACAAATGCCGTTGCACTCAGTGCGCTTTCGAGAAAGTCCCTATGGATATTGTACGGACCATTTGAAACCTTCCATCTTCTGGCTTCCGTTATCGTCCTATGTACAGTTGTGGACAACCTTGCCAAGCCCCACGTTTACCCGGAAGCCTAATTCCTCTAATAAAGGAACGATCCATTAACTGTTGCTGATCGCACTGCTTTCGGTCCTTTTCACGATGGTTCTGCCTATATTAGATGCCACCACGGATTGTGGTACACAGTTTGGGTCCGGAAATCTATGCAGGACATTTATAACGACTTCTGTCTATATCATCAGTGACCACACCATCTACTGTCTTGCGATCAGACTGAAGGGACCAAATGGTGAATGACTTTCCCTTTTTTTCTGTTCTGTAAATGCCCATATTAAGACCTATAACTAACAGAGTTTTGGAGCCAGATTTGCAAAATAATACGACCATAGTGTTTAAAACTATTTTGGGTGATTAGGCTCGTTGATATTGACACTAACTGTACATAGATCATGGGTTAGGTTCTACAAGTTTTGTGTTTCAATAACACAACAGATTTAACATTAACTTTATTCAGAGTAATACAGCGGGCACAAAACTTTATATATACTTTGATAAATATTGGCATATAACGATTCGGTTCAAAACCAAATGCTTGTTAAGCAAGTATTGCATTACTCTTGTTCCTGTGTTTGGGGCAAAGGACCTTGGTTCATATAACCTTGTTGTTTTCATTTCAGGTTTTTGTAGTTATAGTTACAATATTCAAAGGTCATATAACGATCACTTTATGGCTCGTTGGAGTGGACCTTGTCTTTACTAAGCTCTTTGCATGATTCGGACACGAGACGTACCTATGCTACTATAGTTTTGTGGATGTTTAGCTATGCATGTTCAGCTTATGTTTCAGAGGACCTGCGCGATTCCATATTTGCATTAATAACTCTGATTGCTAGATGAATTGCCATCACATGTTTCTGGACTAATCCCCCTTTGGGTTAACAGTATCTTGCTCCTGGGGAGGAGTGAGGTTGTCCCATGACCCCAGGTGTAGGCCAGGTTTTTGGTTTGTATGATTTTTTGTTGTTATTAGACGCAACACGTTGTTTTGCTGCCCTTATAAAGATTTAAATGAAATGTGCCATTTTAGAAGTTTTGGGTAGACAGTGATGGGATACACATGAAAGAGAATACGGTCCTGGTGTAGGAAAACAAGAGAAGCAGGAGAACTCAGGGGTTTTCACCTGCGACCGTGACTGAATTTAGAAAACCGGTCCGCATTCTTTTGCGCACCTGGTCGAGCTTGTCAGGAGAGAAGCAGCAAATGTTTTTGTAACTGTACTATGCTGACCTAGACCAGGGGTTAAGCCCCAATGAAATATGTCGGCCTGCGGTATTGGGACGGATGCCAGACTAAGTACACTTAGGGAAGTGATCATGTTGATCCATCTTCTTGATTAATAAGTATAAATCGTGGCATTCTTTTTGTTTTGAATATCGAGATTATAACTCCACTGATCCACAGATCTGGTAGGTAAGGATTGTCGTTCGGAAGAGTTCGATGGAAAATCGGTGAGTACACTTTTTATATAATTTTCATTAATATTCCCGCAGTATTCACACAGGAACCGTATATTTGGTGATTGTGAGTACCCTGAAAACAAGAAAGAAAGCAGCCATATCGCGCCCAATTTCAGGTGAATTACTGACGGAGTCAGAAGGGACCAGTAGGCCTTGCGAAGATTTGGATTACCCGCTGTATTTGGATGATTTTTATTCGTTACCAAGCACACAAGCATATCCTCGTTGTACTGGGAGGAGTCTAATTGTTTTACCCCGCTGTGTCCGGATAGTACTCTATATGGTATCGCCGAAAACCTCTTGTGCCGGAGAAGGATTTCCGAGTTGGAATCCGTAAATCTGAAGAGAGACAAAAGAAAAATAATACCTTTTTCATCTTTGGGGATATGAAGTTCACTATAAGGACCACCCAAAAAGTTGAGTGAAATTCAATTGTAACAAGCAAAAGTGAAATAAAAGTGGAAGTAAAAAGAAATCTGTGTTGGCTGAAATGAACGGTCAAGCTTGATGTAGGGGTTAATATACTTTAAAATAACTTTGGAGAGAAAATAAGAAAGAAAATAAAAACCCCGCTGAGTTTGTTAGCCAGGCGGGAAATAAACTTTTTCATGGAAATCTTTATAGCTGACTTTAATGGTGTGAAAGGAAGTCAGATTGCGGTTGTGCCCGGAGAGGTCGAGTCTCGTGTGTGGGTGTATGCGATTGCGTGTGACTAGGCCACGCCATTGTGACAGTGTGACCCCGACTTGTCGGAAATCTCGCTGTGAATGTGTTAGCTGGAGGGTTTTTCCTTTTTCCTCACTGAAGTATCACCCTCTACTACCCACTATTAATAGTTTGATTGTTTTCTACCCCTTTCGAATGAAAAATATTGTTATTAAAACCCCCTATATTGTACTAGAAAAAAGAAAAGGATACAGCTTTGCCCCTCTGAATTTTGGGATACGTTTTCTTCCCCTGTTTAATATAGAAATTTTTTAGAGAGTGAATAAGGGAGGTGTCGCATTGTTAGTTAAACATTGCTTGAATTATTAGATTCTGTTGATTTTGATTGAATTGTGTGTGGTAGTGAGTGTTTGTTTTCAGTGCGAGTGAGTTCTTCTTCTGTTTTTCTGGCTCTGTAATGATTTTCATATGAATTTTGTTTTTGCTTGTCCCTATTTTTTTTTTTCCCCAGACGGTGACCCCAACCGCTTCATGATAAAATTCAGCAATTAGTTCAAGAGTGGGAGCAGCCTTGATCGTCCTTCTATAGTTGTTTTTTTTTAATTCTTTTCTCTGTCCTATTGTGTTATTTCAAATAGTCCCCCTCTTCTCAGAAGTTTGTACCGACCCCTGCACTATCATACCGGGACAGAATTTGGCGATTGCGGGAAAAAAACTCTCCCTAAAACAACAAGTTTTTGTACCATTAGTTTACTTAGGTTGGTGTGGAACATTCATTTGTTTTCTTTTGTTTTTTGACATTTAAATTTTGCTTTTTGTTCTAGTTTTTGGCACATTTATATTCCGGTCCGTTCTTTCTTTGTGCTTATTGAAGTTAGTGTTCGGAATCAGCTTTTCGTTGAAAGTAAAGGGCTCGAATTTTAATAATAGGATTATAACTCCATTGTGTTAAAAGCATCAATAACTTTTTTTTTTTTCTCTTTTCCCCCATTCATTGCTTTTGGGTGCAAATTCCAATTTTTGTGTATACTAAGATCAATTCTAAATGTAATCCTTCTTCAAACAATATATGGCCGAATCGAAGGAGTTAGGGTTACACGGTGAAGAGGTGACTGACCTACATAAACGGCAGAGGAAGTTCGAGAGAGAAGGCGTGTCGTGGGTGCGAGGGAAGAACGAAACAAAGAGAGCATAAAGAGGAAAAAGACAGACAGAGAGAGAGTGAGGATAAAGACAAGGAAAGAGAGAGGAGAAAGCGAGGAAAGAAGGAAAGACAAAGGGAGAGAGAAACAAGTGTTAAAGCAGAAGGAATTGGAATTGCAAGTATGAAATGATCCGTATCTAAAAGGCGGAAGTAGCAGAGGACTTTGAGGAAGTTTGGAGGCGATTCGACACATGCAAAAGTGGTTTACCAGGGAAAGTCTCCCTATATTCCAAAACTGCTATCTTTGATTAAGAGCAAAGAGAAATTGATGCTTTTTTTGTACCGTATTTGAAAACTCATGTCTACAACTTGAGCTGGCCAAAAGGATAAAAGGTTTACTGAATATTGCGTCCCTATTCAAAGGAAGCGCTTAAACTTTATATCATTCGTTTCCGCTAAAGAATCACTCACGCGGTCATCCCCTGAGTGGCCCTTTTTGCGGTCGGCTGGCTATAAGCATCATTATCTTATCATATCTTTCCACACGTGTGCATACCTAAAATCGCGAGTTTTTTAAAACGATTCCAGTGCCCGGAGGAAGGCTTCAATAAAAACTTCGCTCTGTTAGGCCCGGATAAAGGGAATCCTCCTCCGCATTTCTTATCCGCACTTCTCACATTTTTCGATCGTTGGATCGAACTTTTCGAATACTGACGTGATTTTGATTCTTATACGCGATTTATTGATTCTGAGCAGAAATTTTACAAAGCGTTTCCAAAGAGCTGGCAGTATTTTTAAATGAGCTGTCAAATCATATGCTGTAAGAAATGTGCCGTATTGCGGACCCAGTACAGACAGCACATCCGGAAAAAACAGTTTCGCCAAAAGAGAGAAAGATCCCTTATTCGAAACTATTGTCCAGCCGGATTTTTCTCAGCATCATGGCATTTGGCCCCGGGAAAAGTTTCAAGCATCACGTGGAACAGGCACCGCGTGGTCCATTCCATAGATTTTCTGGGCGTCAGTACTCTTCAATTATCAGGACGTCTTCTGGAACTTTTTTAACCGTCCTATATCACAGCAACGTGGTGCGCAATTTTCGATGACCTCTCGTCCGCATCGCGGTCGTTGATTCTTGTCGCGGTCAAGGTTCTCACAGAGGTCAGTTTCAGATGAGTACTTCGGATTCTCCTTGTTGTTTGGCGATGTGGAGTCGTTTCCATTTCCCAATAATGTGTCCATATCAAACTCATTCGACCATCAACAGCTGCTGCCAAGTGTCTGAGATCAGTCAAGTAAAAGACTTAGCACACACCCTTGGTGTCTCATGTTCAGACATATGGTCTCATTGTAGAGACAGGTTCAGTCAATGGATTTCAGGCATCTTGCTTCGAGATACTGGCTTTACTACGGTCTTTGTTCGCAGGTCATTTGTGCGGGCCAGAACAATTCACTGGAGAGAACTCCCCAACGTGTCCCGTTCTTTTGGAAGGTCGCATTGAGGTGTTTTCCCCTAGCTTTGGTAGAAGTTTGACCCCCTTACTTTTCTGGTCGTGTGGGAGGGCTTGGTCTAACTTGAAGAGCCAGCACGAGATTTCATTCTTGGAAATACTAAACCAGGGTCAGTTCTTCCCAGCTCGGGCAGAAGGCACTTTCATTCCTTTTCCGTTAGTACACGTCAGCAGGATAAGGGGTAAATAAGGAAAAGGCATCGCCAAAAAACCTTTACGGGTGCCGGATCTATCTTTGCGCAGTAGGTCCAAAAGATCTTGCTGCCATGCAAGAACGTGACACAACTTTGTCGCATTTGTACGCTTCTTACATCCAGAAGTGCCAACTCCAGTGTCAACACTACGTTACATTGTTTACCCAATGCCATACATATACTACTGATTCCTAAGGCTGAGACCGTCGTCAACAGATATATTTGTCCCCAAGGATTTGCGTGACATTGTGCTACACACTGCGCATTGATTCTAATCTTTGGCGGGTTCATTGCGGGGTTAAACGTTACACTTCAACGTGTCCTTCTTACATCTTTCTTTTGGCCTTCCGTTTCACGTGCCGTTTCTGACAATTGTACGCTCAATGTGACACGTGTCAAAGAAAAGTCGCACGAAATCGGTTCCTTGTTTCCCATTACACAATATTCCGTTGATCTCAGTGGCCTTCCGAGAAAGGTCGCAATGGATATTGTCGACCATTTGAACCTCAATCTTCTGCTTCCGTTATGTCCTTACTATTGTGACACAGCCACACTTTCCCGGAGAGCACTTCCTCTGAAAAGGATCGATACCATTACAGTTGCTGAGCACTTGCTTACGTCTTTACACGGAATGGGTCCCCCTGCCATCTGAGATCCCTCACGGATTGTGGTACACAGTTTGTGTCGGATCCTAATGCATGAAATTTATAGACTTCGTCTATATCATCAGTGCCACACCAACTTCTGGCTTGCTTTCAGACTGTAGGAACCTTTGGGTGAATGAATTTCCCATTTTGTCTGTTTGTCGCCCATATGACGACCTAATCTAACATAGTTTGGAGGCCTTGATTTAAGCAAAATATACCCATATAGATTAAAACTATTGTGATTAGGCTCGTAGGATAATGACACAAACTGTACATAGTTCATGTTTAGTTACAATGTTATGGTAGTTCAATACACAAAGATTTTAACATTAACTTGTTACAGAGAATATAGAAATACTGTATATTTACTTATGATATAATGGCATATAACGATACGTACATCCATATTCTGTATTCAGTATTTTGCATTACACGTGTACTTTGATTTGGGGGCAAGCTCTTGGTAATTCCTGTTGTTTCCAAAATTCTGGTTTTGTGTATAGTGACAATATTCAAGAGGTCATATAACCGCACATTATGGCTCGGGTGGAACATTGTTCTAAGCTCAATTGCATTGTTTTCGACACGACGTAACCTAAGCCCTATTATGATGTATGTTTAGCTATGCATGTTCCAGACTATATATTACAGATGACCTCTTTCATATTGCATTTAGATCGATTGCTGTGATTTCCTCTATAGTTTGGACGCATTCCCCATTGTTAATTCTTGCCCTGGGGATGGGGGGTGACATGACCCCAGTGTAGGCATGGTTTTGTTAAAAAATTGTAATGTTTTTTGTTGTTGTTGATTGATTTGCCTAATAAAGATGAAATCAATGGCCATTTTTAAGTTATGTGTAGACAGTGAGTGGGATTCACTGAAAAGTGAATACGGTCCCTGTGTGTAGGAAAACAAGAAGTGGAACTCAGGGGTGTATCACCTGCCTGATAGTGACTGAATTAGAAATGCGTCAATCTTGCAGCACAGGTCGAGCTGTCCAGGAGAGAAGATAAGCAAATGTTTTGTAACTGTAACTAGGCTTGACCTAGAAAGGGGTTAAAGCCCCAGCACTGAAATATGTGTAGGCTGCGTATTGGGCTGGATGCCAGTACCCTCAGTAACTTATGGTAAGTGGATATTGATCCAGTTTTGATTAATTGTATAATTCGTCATTCTTTTGTTTTGATATCGAAATTGAAAACTCCTGATCCAACATATACAGGTAGTTAGGATGTCGTTCGAGAGTTCGATGAAAATCGTGAGTACACGTTTTTTATATAATTTTTCATTTAATATGTCGTCCCTGTATTACAGGACCGTATATTGGGGGGGGTATTGTGGAGATCCTGAAACAAGAAAGAAAGCAGCAGTCGCCCAGTTCAGGGGAATACAGACGGTAGTCCTGAGGGACCAGTAAGCCCTTGAAGATTTATGATTACCCCGCAGAAATTTTGCTGATTTTTTTATCGAATACCCCTTTGTACTGGGAGGAGTCTAATTGTTACCCCGCAGTGTCGGGAAGACATCTATTTGTAATCCCGCTGTGCAGGGAAGGATTTTCCGAGATGGAATACGGAATAACTTGAGAAGAAAAGGAAAAAATATATAATTTTGAATCTTTTGTGGGAAATGATCTCATATGGACCACCCAAAGTAGTGAATTCATGTAACTAGCAAAAGTTGAAAAAAAGTGGAAGTTTAAAGAAATATGTTTTGGCTGAAATTACGTGCCAAGCTTTGATTAAGGGGTTATATACTTTAATAAACTTTTGGGGAGAGAAAATATGAAAGAAATAAAAACCCCGCTGATTTTTGATGAAGCCAGGGGAGAATTTGTTCATGAAATCTTTATTAGTGAAATTGGTGTGATTTGGAGTCAATTGCGGTTGATGCCCTGAGAGGTCGATTCTCGTGTGTGGTGTAATGCTATTGCGTGTGGACTAGGCACGGCCATTGTGACAGTGGTGACCCCCGACTTTGCGTAAATCACGTGTGAATGTGTTATCTGAGGTTTTTCTTTATCTCCAGAAGTATTCGACCTCCTCCCTCTTATTATAGATTGATTGTTTCCCCCCTTTCGATTGAAAAGATATTGTTTAAAAAAACCCCTTTTGTACTAGAAAAATAAAAGTATTACTGCTTGGTGCCCCTCTGAATTTTGGGATATATTTCTTTCTTCACCGTTTTTTAAAAAAAAAAAAAAAAATAAATAAAAATGAATTTAGAGATGTATAATAAGATACGTGTTGCGCATTGGTTAGTTAAACAATTTCGCCTTGAACTAATTTGTTGCGAACGGTTGATTGATTGTATTGGTGTTGATGAGTTGTTTGCTTTTCCAGAGCGAATGAGTAAACTTCCTCTCTGTGTTCTGGCACTGGTATGTGGATATTCATATCGAATTGTTTTGCTTGTCCACATAGTTTATTTCTTTTTCAGCCCCAGACGGTGAGCCCCACCGCTTCTTGCTAAAATTCACAATTATTACAATAGTGGAGCAGCCCTTGAATCCGAGTTCCTTCTATAGATTGTTTTTTTTTTAATTCATTCTCTGTCCTAATTTGTTTATATTGCCAATAGTCCCCTCTTCTCAGAGTAGTACCGACCCTCCTCTTTCACAGAACCACCACATTATTTATTCCCGTCCCATACGAGACACTTAGTTAAAGGGCCGAACAATCAATGCCTTACACGTTTCTGACCCAACATTTTGTTGTTGTAGTCCAAGCAATAGGCAAGTAACCAAACATGTTACTAGTTTTAGACATGAAAATATTAAGTTACCCAGAAAGTGATGACGACATTTTAGCACAATTGTGTGTGGTTGTGTGTTTTGTCATTGTTTGAATTATCGCCATGACCACATGTGTAACAATCTTTCTGCAGTATCTACATTCACTACAGGACAATAAACCTAGTCGAATTTTGCGGTATTAAAAGAATTGACGGGAAATAGCCTATTCGCATAATCCATCTCACAGCAGAACACACTTATATTACATTATTCCATGACAATCCAACTACTTTATCAAACTAACATCCCCACTTGTAATGACCGCTCATGCAATTGCCGACCACATTGTTTGCCAGACCAGGAGGCTTTACCCATATGACATTCAGTTCGCTGAGTAAAACTTCGCTGTTTTTATCACTGGCTGTGGGGGAGCGCGAGCCTGCAGAAAACCCCCCTTTCCCTGACTGACATCCACGGCATGGCCTCAGCATCTTGGCAGCTGTAACTTTATCCACCTTCCTCTCAAAAACTAAGTCTGGCTAGCTCTGACAAGCTGTGGGACAGAATTTGGCTAGTGCGTGAAAAAAACACATTCTCCTACATACATACAAATTTATTTGCTTACAAAATAAATTTACGGAGTTGGTGATGGACTTCTTTTGTTTTTCTTTTGTTGTGTGACAATTTGAAATTTCTGCTTTGTGAATTCTAGTTTTGGAACATTTATTTTCCGGTCTTTCTTTCATCGTGCAATATTGATTGAGTGTTCTGAAATCAGCTTTTCGTTGAAAGTAAAGGGCTCCAATATATAAAAAGCGATTTTACTCCATTGCGTTAAAAAGCATCATTACTTTTTTTTTCTCTTTTTATTCCCCATTCCAAGTGCTTTTGGGTGCCATTTTCCAATTTTTGAGTTTACTAAGATCAATTCAAATGGAATCCTTCTTCAAACATATCGATGGGGGGCCGAAGCGAATGAGTTATGGGTTACAAAGTAAGAGATGAGTTACGACCCTACATAAACTAGCAAGAAAGGAACAGTTTCAGCATAGAGAAGAACGTGGCGTGGTGACGATGGAAGATACGAAACCAAAGATAGAGAGAAGGAGGAAAAAGACTGACAAGAGAGAGGGAGGAGAAAGACAAGGAAAGAGAGAGAGAAAGAGAGGAAAGAGAGGAAAGACAAAGGGAGAGAGAACATTTTTTTAAAGCAGAAGGAATTGGATTTGGCAGTTTGAAAAGGATCCGTATCTAAAAGGCGGAAGTAGCAGGGGACGTTGAGGAAGTTGGAGGCGTTTTCGACTCATTCAAAAGTGTTTCAGGGAAAGTCTCCCTATATTCCCAAAAATTTGCCTATCTTTGATGAGAGCAAAGATGAAATTGGATGCTTTTTTGTACCGTTTTGAAACTCATGCTACACTTGTGGCTGGCCAAAGGATAAATGGGTTCTGTATATTGCGTCCCTATTCAAAGGAAGCGCCTTAACTTTATATCATTCGTTATCCGCTAAGGAATCACTCACGTGGGTCAGCCCTGATGGTGGGCCCTTTGCGGTCGGCTGGGCTATAAGCAACTTTATCTTATCTTATCTTACTCACGTGGCAGACCTAAAGCCGAGTTTTAAAACGATTCCAGTGCCGGAGGAAGGCTTCAGAAAAAAAAACTTCGCTCTGTTAGGCCGGAGAAAGGGGAATCCTTCTCCGCATTTCTTATCCCCCACTTCTCACTTTTTCGATCGTGGATCGAACTTTCGAATACGGACTTGATTTTGATTCTTTACGCGATTTTATTGATTCGGAGCAGATTTTACAAAGCGTTTCCAAAAGATCGGGCCAGTTTTTTTTAAAGGAGCGTAAAAATCAATAATGCTGAAGAAAGGGTGCCGTATTGCGGACCATTACAGGACACACATCCGGAAAAACATTCGCCAAAAGAGAGAAAGATCCCTTATTCGAAACTAATGTGTCAGCCGGATTTTCTCACAGCTTTGGTTTTGGCCCGGGGAAAAGTTTCAAGCATAAACGTGGACAGGCACAGCGTGGTCCATTCCAGAATTTTGGGCGTCAGTACTCTGACAATTATCAGACGGCTTCTGGAACTTTTTACCGTCCTTATAATTCACAGCAACGGGGTTTGCGCAATTTTCATGACCGTCTCGCCCCGCCTCGCGGTCGTGGATTCCTTTCGCGGTCAAGGTTTCTCACAGAGGTCAGTTTCAGATGAGTTCTTCGGATTCTCCTTGTTTTTGGCGATGTGGGTGTCGTTTCCATTTTGCCAATAAGTGTCCCATATCAAACTCAGTCGTCCATCATCAGCTGCGCCAATGTGTCTGAGGATCATTAGAAAAAGATTTGCACACTCCATGGTGTCTCATGTGCAAGACAGATGGTCTCATTGTAGAGACAGGTTCAGTCAATGGATTTCAGGCATCTTTGCTTCGAGATACGGCTGTACTACGGCCCAGGTTTCGCAGGTATTTGTGCGGCCAGAACAATTCACTGGTGAGACTCAACGTTGTCGTTCTTTTGGAGGTCGCATTGAGGTTTTTCCCCCTAGCTTTGGTAGATGTTTGCACCCCTTACTTTTTCTGGTCGGTGGAGGCTTTGTGTTACTGATGAGCCAGTCACAGATTTCATTCTGGAAATCTACCAGGGGGCATTTTTTCCTGCTCAGGGGCAGGAGGGTCTTTCATTCCTTGTTTCCGTTAGTACACGTCCAGGAAAAGACGGAAAAGGCATCGCCAAAACCTTACGGTGCCGGATCTATCTTTGCTGCAGGTAGGTCCAAAAGATCTTGCTGCCATGCAGAGACGTGACACAACTTTGTCGCATTTGTACGCGTCTGTACTCCGAAAGTGCCAACTCCAGTGTCAACACCCACGTACATTGTTGACCAATGACATACTTTTTCGTCGTTTCCTAAGGATGGAAAGTCGTCAAACAGATTATTGTCCCCAAGGATTTGCGTGACATTGTGCTACACACTGCGCATGATTCTATCTTTGCGGTCATTGCGGGTTAAACGACACTTCAACGTGTCCTTACATCTTTCTTTTGGCCTTCCGTTTCACGTGCCGTTTTCTGACTATTGTCGCTCAAGTGACACGTGTCAAAGAACAGTCGCACGAAATCGGGTTCCTTGTGTCCCATTACACAAGATGCCGTTATCTCAGTGCCTTTCGAGAAGTCCCATGGATATTGTCGGACCAATTGAACCTTCATCTTCTGGCTTCCGTTATGTCCTTACGATTGTGGAACACTGCCACACGTTTCCCGGGAAACTATTCCTCTGAAAAGGATCGATACATTTCTGGGTTTCTGAGGCACTGCTTACGGTCTTTTCACGGGTGGGTCTGCCTTCTGAGATCCTCACGGATTGTGGTACACAGTTTGTGTCGGATCTTATGCAAGGAAATTTATAGACTTCTGTCTATATCATCAGTTTACCACACCATCTTTGGTCTTGCGTTCAAGACTGAGGACCTTGGTGAATGACTTTCCCATTTTGTCTGTTTTTAGGCCCAGATGAAGACCTATATCTAACGAGTTTGGAGCCTGATTTACAAATTAATACCCATAGTGTTTTTAAAAATATTGTGATTAGGCTCGTTGATATTGACACTAACTGTACATAGTTCATGGGTTAGTTACAAGTTTGGTGTTCAATACACAAAAGATTTTAACATGAAC
This sequence comes from Conus ventricosus, assembly GCA_018398815.1. Lineage (NCBI taxonomy): Eukaryota > Metazoa > Mollusca > Gastropoda > Neogastropoda > Conidae > Conus > Conus ventricosus. The sequence goes on from JAFLJL010016670.1 coordinate 21,993, forward strand.
TTGTTCAGAGTATATAGAAATACTGTATAATTTACTTAGATAATATTGGCATATAACGATTCGTTCATCCAATGCTTGTATGCAGTATTTTGCATTACTCTTGTTCCTGTGTTGGGGCAAGGCTCTTGGTAATTCTGTTTTTTCATTCTTTGGGTTTTGTGTAATAGTGACAATATTCAAAGGTCAATACGCCCCTTTATGGGTCGTGGTGGAACTTGTGTTCTAACTCTTTGCATTGATTCGGACACGGACGTACCTATGCACTATTTTGTGGATGGTTTAGCTATGCAGTTTCAGCTTTATGTTTTTAAGGACCTGCTTTCATATTTGCATTATATTCTGATTGCTGATGATTTGCCTCTATGTTTGGACGAATTCCCCTTTGGGTAATTCTTGCCCTGGGGAGGGGGTTGTCATGACCCCAGTGTAGGCCATGGTTTTTGGGTTTTTGTAATGTTTTTTTGTTGTTGTGATTGTTTGCCTATAAAGATGAAATGAAATGGCCATTTTTAGAGTTTTGGGGGAGACAGTGGGGATTCACTGAAAGTGAATACGGTCCCTGGTTTTAGGAAAACAAGAGATGGAACTCAGGGGTGTTCACCTGCGAGGTGACTGAATTAGAAATCGTCATTCTTTGCTGCACTGGTCGAGCTGTCAGGAGAGAAGACAGCAAAATGTTTTGTAACTGAACTAGGCTGACCCAGACAGGGGTTAAGCCCCAATGAATTAGGCTGCGTATTGGGCGGATGCCAGACCCAAGTACACTAGGTAAGTGTTTGGATCCGTTTTTTTTTCCTTTTTTTCCCCATTCCAGTGCTTTTGGGTGCAATTTCCAATTTTTGGGGTTTTACAAAGGGATCAATTAAAAAATGGAATCCTTTTTCAAAAAATAATGGCCGAAGCAAGGAGTTAGGGTTAAAAGGTGAGAGGTTGACGACCTACAAAAACGAAAGGGAATTTTCGAGGGGAAAAAGAGCGTGCGTGTGCGGGGGGAAGAACAAAACAAAGGAGGAAAAAGGGGGAAAAAGAAAAGGACGGGAAGAGAGGGAGGAGAAAGAAAAGGGGAAAAGGAGAGAAAAGAGAGGAAAGAGAGGGAAAAAACAAAGGGGAGAGAACTTGTTTTTTAAAGCAGAAGGGAATTGGTTTTGGGCAGTTTGAAAAGGGATCCGTATTTTTAAAAGGGGGAAAGTGGGCAGAGGACGTTGAGGAAGTTGGAGGCGTTTTCGATTCATTCAAAAGTGTTTAAAGGGAAAGCCCTCCCTATTTTTAAAAACTTGCCTATCTTTGATGAGAGAAAAGAAAAAATTTGGTGCTTTTTTGTACCGTTTTAAAAAACTAAATGTAAAACTTGGGCTGGCCAAAGGAAAAAGGGGGTTTCGGGTTATTGCGCCCCTATTCAAAAAAAAGCGCCTTAATTTTTATATCATTCTTTTACCCCGCAAGGAATCACTCACGTGGGTCAGCCCTGATTGGGCCCTTTGCGGTCGGCGGGGGGCTTTTAAGCAACATTATTTTAAACTTATCTTACTACGTGGGGGGACCTAAAGTCCGAGTTTTTTAAAAACGATTCCAGTGCCGGGGGAAAGGGCCCTTCAGAAAAAAACCCTTCGCTCTTTTGGGCCCCGGAGAAAGGGGAATCCTTCTCCGCATTTCTTACCCCAAACTTCCCCACTTTTTCGATCTTTGGATCAAAACTTTCGAATACGGCCGGGGTTTTTGGGATTCTTTACGCGATTTTTTGTTTCGGAGCAGATTTTACAAAGCTTTTAAAAAAGGGATCGGGCCAGTTTTTTAAAGGAGCGTCAAAAAATAATGCTGAAAAAAGGGTGGTATTGCGGCCATTAAGGACGCACACCCGGGAAAAACATTCGCCCAAAAAGAGAGAAAGACCCCTTTATTCAAAAACTAATGTGTCACCCGGGATTTTCTCACAGCTTTGGCGGGGGCCCCGGGGGGAAAAATTTTTCAAGCATAAACGTGGACAGGCACAGCGTGGTCCATTCCAAAATTTTTGGGGCCCGTCAGTATTTCTGACAATTTTCAGGGGGTTTTCTGGAATTTTTTACCGCCCTTATAATTCACAGCAACGGGGTTTGCGAAATTTTTATGCCCGCCCTCGTCCGCCTCGCGGTCGTGGTTTCCCTTTCGCGGCCCCAAGGGTTTTCCTCACGAGGTCAGTTTCGGGATAAGTTCTTCGGTTTTCCCCTTTGGGTTTTTTGGCGATGGGGGTTTGTCTTTTTCCATTTTCCCAATAATGCCCCTATAAAAACTCATCGTCATCATCAGCTGCTCCCAAGGGTTTTGGGATCATTAAAAAAGATTTCCCACCCTCCAGGGTTTTGTCTCATGTGCAAAAACAGATGGTCCTTGTAGAGGGGTTTTCAGTCAATGGTTTCGGGCATCTTTGCTTCGAGATACGGTTTAAATCGGCCCAGGTTTCGAAAGGTATTTGTCCCGGCCCAAAGAAAAATTCCCACTGGTGGGGACTCAAGGGTTGCCCTTTTTTTTTGGGGAGGTCGCATTGAGGTTTTTCCCCCTAGCTTTGGTGATGTTTGCCCCCCTTTATTTTTTCTGGTGGGTTTTGGAGGCTTTGTGTTACTGATGAGCCGGGCACAGATTTAATTTTTTGGAAATTTCCAGGGGTCATTTCTTCCTGCTCAGGGGGCGGGGGCTTTTTCATTCCTTTTTTCCGTTAGTACACGTCCCGGAAATAAAGGGAAAAAAAGGCTTCCCCAAAAAATTTTTACGGGTCCCGGGATCTATCTTTGCTGCGGGGTAGGCCCAAAAGATCTTGCTGCCATGAGAGACTGACACAATTTGTGAAATTTGTACCGTTTTTACCCCAAAAAGGTGCCAACTCCAGTTCAAAAAACCTACGTACTTTGTTGCCCAAATGACATATTTTTTGGGGTTTTTTCCCCTAAGGATGGTTGAACGTCGCCCAAACCAGATTATTGTCCCCAAGGATTTGGGGTGACTTTGGGGGCTACACATGCGCATGTTTCCCATCTTTGCGGGTCATTGGGGGGTTTTTAAACGTACACGTCAAGGTGTCCTTACATTTTTTCTTTTGGGCCCTTTTTCCGTTTCACGTCCCGTTTTTTTTTTTGGGCCTAAAGTGACACGTGTCAAAAACGGGCGCACGAAATCGGGTTCCTTGTGCCCCAATTACACAAGATGGGGTTATCTCAGTGCCTTTCGAAAAAGGTCCCAGGGAAATATTGTCGGACCAAATTTGAACCTTCACCCTTTGGTTTCCCGTTTATGTCCTTAGATTGGGGAAACTGCCACAGTTTCCCGGAAGCTATTCCTCTGAAAAGGATCGTATTTTACTTTTGCTAAACCCACTGCTTAGGTCTTTTCCCGGAGGGGGTCTGCCTTCTGAGATCCTCCCCGGTTTGTGGAACACATTTTGTGTCAAAATTCTTTGCGGGAAAAATTTTATAGACTTCTGTTTTTAAAAATCATCATTTGACCACACCTCTTCGGTTTTGGGCGTTAAAGGGCTGGGGGCCTTTGGGGGAATGATTTTCCCAAATTTTGTCTGTTTTTAAAGGCCCAGATGAAGACCTATATCAAACCCAGTTTGGACCCTAAATTTGGGCAAATTAAACCCATAGTTTTTTTAAAACTATTGGGGGAATTGGGCCCCTCTTTTGATTTTGACAAAAAACTGTCCTGTTCTGGGTTAGTTACAAGTTTGGTTTTCAAACACAAAGATTTTAACATAAAACTTTTTTCAGAGTAATAAAATCTGTAAAAATTTATTTTAGTTAATATTGGCATAAAAACGTTTTCGTTCTTCCAATCTTGAAATGCAGTTTTTTTGGCTTTAAACTCTTTTTTCCGGGTTTTGGGGGCAAGGCTCTTGGTAATTCTTTTTGTTTCATTTTGGGGTTTTTTGGTAATTGTGACAATTTTCAAAGGTCATTCCGCACTTTAGGGCTCGTGGTGGAACTTGTGTTTTTAACTTTTTGGGGCGGGGGAGGGGGGGAAAACGGCCCGTCCCTTTATGCACTTTTTTTGTGGAGGGTTTAGCTATGCATTTTTCCTTTTTTTTTTCAAGGACCTGTTTTCATATTTTGTTTTATATTCTGATTGCGGGATTTTTTCCCTCTATTTTTTGGGCCCAAATTTTCCCCTTGGGGGGAATTCTTGCCCTGGGGAGGGGGGTTGTCATGACCCCAGTGTAGGCCAGGGTTTTTGGTTTTTGGTAATTTTTTTTGTTGTTTGATTGTTTGCCTAAAAAAGTAAAATAAAAGGGCCATTTTTAGATTTTTGGGGTAGCATTTCGGGGTTTCACTAAAAAGTGAATCGGCCCCGGGTTTGTAGGAAAAAAAAGGGGAGTGGAACTCGGGGTGTTCACCTCCCTGAGGTGATTTAATTAGAAATCGTATTTTTTTGCTGCACTGGTCGAGTTTGTCGGAGAGAAGACAGAAAAATTTTTTTGGGTAACTGTAACTAGGCTTGACCTAAAACGGGGGTTTAAAACCCCCAAACTAAAATTGGGAGGCTGCGGTATTGGGCGGGGATCCAGCCCTAAGTACACTTAGGGAAAGTGTTTGGGGAACCCTTTTGTTTAAAATTTTTAAAAATTCGGCTTTTTTTTTTTTGATATAAAATTGAAAACTCCTGATCCACATTTTTGGGTAGGTAGGTTGTGTTCGAGATTCCCGATAAAATTTCGGGGGTTTACACTTTTTTATTTTAATTTTCTTTAAAAAAGGGCGTCTGTATTACGGGAAACCGTATATTGGGGGAAATTGGGAGCCCTGAAACAAGAAAGAAAGCACCCCTTCGCCCAGTTCGGGGGAAATTACGACGGGAGTTGAGGGACCTACCCTTGGAAGATAGTTTCCCCCAGCAGTTTTTTTGGATGATTTTTATTCTTCCCCCGTTGTACGGGGAGGGTAAAATTGGGGTTACCCCGCTGTGTCGGGAAGATCTTTTGGTACCCCGCTGTGCCGGGGGGTTTTTCCCGGGGGGAGGGGGGGAACCCCGGGTAATCTGAGAGAGAAAAAAAAAATATAAATTTTAATCGGGGGGGGATGGAGTCACTTAGGGGCCCACCCAAAGTTTTTGAATTCATGTAATAGCAAAAGTAAAAAAAAAAGTGGAATTTAAAAAGAAATGTTTTTGGCTGAAATGCCCGTGAAAAGCTTGAGGGTGGGTTTAATATATTTTAAAATATATTTTGGGGAGGGGAAAAAAAGGGAAAAGAAAAAAAAACCCCCGCTGAGTTTGTTAGCCAGGGGAGAAATTTTCATGAAATCTTATAGTGATTTTTTGGTGTGATTGGAGTCAGTTTGTGGTTGTCCCCGGAGGGGTCAGTCTGTTTTGGGGGTGTAGGGCGATTGCGTGTGGACGGCCCGGGCCCATTGTGACACTATTTCATTCTTGTGGGATTTCCGGGAGGTTATTTAAGGGGTAGTACACAAAAGGTATTTGCACAAAAACCCAAAAACAATCCCCGGTCAAATTTCAAACATTTGGGGGGCTTTTTGCCTGGGTCGTTTAAAGGCGACAGCGTTTATTTTGAAAGATTGGATTACGAATTTTTTGACACTGGTTGATTTTTTTTTAAAGAGGATTTGAAATGTTCCGATTTTCGTTTAAAGCGAACTTTTTATTTTTGTAATGGCTCCCTTTTTCTAATATATATATAAAATATTTTATATATAAAATATAAAATATTATATAAAAAATTATATATTATATATAAAATTGTTTTGTGGGTGGTGAGTGTGTGTGTGGGTGTGTGTGTGTGTGGTGCCTGTGTGTGTGTGGGGTTTGGTTTGGGTTGTTGTGGGTGTGTGTGTGTGTGTGTGTGGGGTGTGGGAAACATGCATTGGGGTGTGTGTTGGACGGGGTGGGGGGGGGGGCATCTGTTTTTATTTTGTGTGTGTGTGTGTGTGTGTGTGTGTGTGTGTGTGTGTGTGTGTGTTTCTTTTTTTTGTTTGTTTGTGGGGTGTGTGTGTGGGGTGTGTTTGTGTTGTGTGTTTGGGGTGTGTGTGTGTGTGAGGGTTTCGGGCTCAAAATCCATTTTTCTGAATGCGGGGATCTAAACCCAAATAAATACTTTTTTATATTTTTAAAAGTTTTTCGGGTAAAATTATTGAGTTTTATTTTTAAAAAAATTTTTTTATTTTGCTTTGGCCTAAAATTTTTTTGTCAAAATGATTGGGTTTTCTAGCAGTTTTTAGGAAGGTTTCCGGTTTTTCTAAAGGGGAAAAATTTGATAGGTTTTTGAGATGGTCAAATTTTCTAAACGGGCAAATCGTCAGGCCCTGGTTGCATTAAACCCAATACAGTTTTTTGGATCTTTTTTAAAGGGTGGCCCTTGTTTTTAAAAACCCAATCCCAAAAGGGAAAAAGGGACGCCCTATATTCCTTTTCGTTTTTAAAAAATTCGGGCACGTAGATAATAATGTTTTCTCGTCAATCGGGATTTAAGCTTGGATAAAACCCCTTTAGAGCTAAAAATTTTAGACTTACATTTTTGTGGAACTTTTGACATTTAAAAGGGGCACAGTTTTGAGCATAATGCACGCATGTTTCTTTTTTATTTTTTGTAAAGTTGTTTAGTGTTGTCGGGTTTGTTGCTTCGGGACTATGTGAAGGGTTTATTGCGCTCGTTATTGTTATTAACTTTATTTCTATTTTAATCTTATTATTTCATTATTGTGATGAGGACGGTACACAAGGAGAAAAGGGGGTGCAGAAAAGGGCATGAAGGGGCACCCCGCAAGTAGGCACAAAACATAAGCGTTTGAAATACACGCCGTGAAGGGACAAAAACAAAACAACGGGGCACAATTTTGTACAAGGGAGTACAATGCAGTACAATGTAGTACAATTCAGTTAAAAAAGCAAACAACAGTACCCGTGTAGTACAAAAGCAGTAAAAGTGCAAATACAATTTTCAGTACAGTGCAGGACAATGCAGTACAGTGTATTTCAATTTCAATACAGTGTTGACAATTTAGTACAATGGGAGTACAGTGTAGGACAATGGGATTACAGTATTGTACAATGCAATACAATGCAGCACAGTGTAGTACAAAAAAAGTGCCCAAGGGAGTGCAGTGTTTTTTTCCCAAAGCAGTGCAAGGGAGTCCCAAAGCAGTTTTTGTTCCGTACAGGCAGTACAATGCAGTACAGTGCAGTACAAGCATTCGGGGTAGTACAATGCAGTACCCTTGCGACAATGGGATACAGTGCAGTCCAAAGGTTTGTACAATGGGAGTTTCAAAGCCGTTTCAGTGTTAGTCAAAAGAAAATACAAAGCAGTACAATGCATGACGTTGTACAATGCCCTAATTGTAGTTTCAATGCAGTAAAAATGTCGTACAAAGTGTACAATGCGTACCTTTTCATTTGAATGCCCCTACAATTTTAGTACAAAGGGAGCACAATGGGGGGAAAATAAAAAAGTAATAAAACTGCCCGTAAAAGTCGTACAATACCGTACAAAGTAGTACAATGTAGTTTCCCAAAGCAGTGGGGAATGCAGTAAAAAATGTAGTACAACAGCCAATGTTTTTACAATGCAGTAGATGTAGTACAATTTCAGTACAATGCATAAAAAATGTATTCAATGGAAATACAATGTAGTACAATGCAGTACAATGGGGAAAAAACTTGATTAGGGGACCCGCGTAGGGGAGACCCATGCTAAATTCCGACAGACAGACAGGGAAAAACGCGGACCAAAATTTATAATTTGGCCAAAAAGACACACAGGGCCAATAGATATATAGATACATACATACATACATCATACATACTCCCTACATACATACATAAAAACAAAACATACATAAAATTTTCTTTTTTTTTTAAAGGATGGGGTGGGTGTATGTAGTATTTTTATCCTCTATTTTCTCATACTTTTGTGTGTGTGTGTGTGTGTGGTGTTGTGGTGGGGTGGGTGTGTGTGTGTGTGTGTAAAGTGTGTGTGTTTGGGGTGGGGGGTGGGGGGGGGGTGGGGGGGTTTTGGGGGGGGGGGGGTGGGGTTGGTTTTGTGTGTGTGGTTTTCCTTTACTATACGGTCCAAAACATTCATACATACCAAATACATACTTTTCATACATAAATACATACCAAAACATACATAAAACATACAACATAAAAAACCATACAACCCTGGCCCTACTATAAAAAACTATATACATACATTCCCAAAATACATACATTCATACATACACATGACCATTCATTTCATACATACATACATACATACATACATGCAACAAAATGAAAACATAAAATGCATACATGCATTTCATATTTTTCAACATACATACTACATACAACATACAAACATACTACATACAAAACAAACATTTCATGCATGCTGCAACATACCATACATACATACAAATGGGTTGGTGGTGAAAACGCAATTTTAAAAATTAGTTCTTTTATTCATCTTTTTCTCCCAAAAAATCTTTTTTTCCAAATTGTTCTTTTTCATTTTTTTATTAAATACCTAGAAAGGAATTTTTTTGATGGTTTTCTTAAAGTGGTTTTGGGGGGTGACAAAAACGAAAAAGCAGATAAAAGGATGAAATAGAATGTTAATGTGTTTTAGAGGGGGGGGACTGGCAAAGTCCCGGGGGTTTAGAGAAGTCGAAAAAGTGGAAGGGTGGGTCCCCCGGGGGGCAAGCGGGAGCCATCAGACCCTTTGGGGGGTGGCCGAGAGAAGTTGGCATGTAAAGTTTGGGGTGTTTGGGGGAGAGAGACAGAAAAGACAACAGACAAACAGACGACAACAAAACCCGGGCAGGCAGAGACAGACAGACGGACAGACAGGGGCAGGGCAGACACCCGACAGACTGACAGAAAAGAGACAGAGTTAAACCAGGCCCTGTAAAATTTAAATGAACAATTTCGTACAGTGAGTGTGGGTTTTAATAATTTTTGTGTTTACTCGAATAGGCATCGCAAGCAAATGGACTCTAACCCTTTTATATGATGGTTGAAATTCAAGGGCGCCCTGTGTGGAATTTCCTTTTAAGGCTTCAGTCAAGTACAAAAACAGGTCACCAAAATTGCGGGGAATGATTTGTAAAATTTTCAGGGTAACACGCAATGCGCGTAAGTAAGATTTTAAACAAAACCAAACCCCAAAAAAACCCCACAGAAAAAAAAAAGTTAGATGCGTATCGATTTTTTAAACATAGGGTCATCTTCAAAAATTTGAAAACCAATGGAATATTAATCATCCAGTGTAAATCAAAGTGAAAAAAAAAGAAAAGAACGGGCCTAGTCGGTTTAAAAAGAGTAAATGTGATAAAAATTTCCCAAACAGTATTTAAGTGGGCCCGTTTATTTACAACACGAGTGCATTGTGCAGTGTCAATGGGCTTTTTAAAATACGATGTTCTAGGAAACAGTTTCAGGTCGGGAAAGGGCCCCTGTTTTCAGACATTTGGGCTCTGCGGTAAAGACTGAGATCACTTTTAAACGCAATGATGATAGTGATAATGGCTACCGACTAAAAAGGTTTTTACTCAGTTAAAAAAAAGGCTCCACCCGGGGTGCGTAGCTTTCGTCGACAAACCGGGCCGACTTCCCGGGGACCTGCTGGGTTGAGAACTGGGTTCAGTGCCGCCCGCCCTGAGCGAAAATTCACGGGCCCAAAAAGACGAATTGGGGGGAGTTTCACCGTGGCGGTTGTGTCGGGGCCCCGGGCGCGGTTAAGGGTGGGGCTCCTGGCGGCGATGTGGACGCCTTTTTTACCCCCTCTGGAACCATCTTGCTTCTCTGCCCAGCACTTTTCACGTTGTTCCAAGCTAAGAAAAAAAAGAGGAATTAAAGTTTCCCCGCCGAAAATCAGAATTTCCCATTTCCCTTTCTCTCCCTCAGAATTAAAGTGGTTTTTTTGGAAAAAATCCGAAAAACCAAAAAAGCTCTTTTTGTTGTTTTGTGGCCCCCACTGGCGCGAGAATGGGAGTCTACAGCTTCTGAGTCATCCATCCAGTTTTTCATGAGAGTCTAAACAGACTGAAATAAAAAATGGGGTACATTTACAAATTTTTTTTCTGGTTTGAAAACTTTTGGGGGGGGGATCCCGTTTTTCATGGAAAGAATTTTTTGTGCGTTCTTATTCAATTTAAAACTTAAAAAACCTTTAAACCCTTTTCCCCCCATCACCACCACCTACTCCAGCACTACCACCCCCCCCCCTTTTCCCTTCACCTCCACCAATCCCCAGAAACTTCGCTGCTGCCGCGGGTCATTTGGGGATGGGGGGCATGGGGCATAGGGTTTAGGGCCAGGGCCCGAAAAGGGGCCCTTTTGATCTCTTGAGTGCCTCGTTCATTCCCAAGCAGAGCGGTCCATGGGGTGAAAGGAAAAGGGCCAGCGTCCAGCGTGACCCCAAACCCGACTGATTTGGGAAACGTGCCCCACCAAAAGCCTGGGGGAAAAAAGGGGATTTGGGGCGTCCCCCCTTGCTTTCCATCTCCCTCACAGTGCCCCAAACCCCCCCCCCCCCCCCCCCCCTCCTCCCCTCTTGGGTCTTTTAAAAAAGGGTATTTCCCTTTGTTTGTATCCATTGTTTTTTTTTTTGATTACCATCAGATGCCGGCACTCCTCAGATGCCCGGCCTCTCCATCAGAGGGCCCGGCATCCCCCATCAGATGCCCGGCATTTTCCATCAGATTCCTGGCTTTTCCCCCAAAAGCCTGGCATCTCCCTCAGATGGGCCCGGCATCTCCCTCAATGCCTTTGGGACTCATCAGATGCCTGGCTTTTCCATCAGATGCCTGGCATCCCCATTTAAGATCCCGGCCTCTCCTTTAGAGGCCCCGGCATCTCCTTTTGATGCCCCGGCTTTTCCCCTCAGATGCCCCGGGGCATTTTCCCTCAGATGCCTGGCATCTCCATTCAAAAACCGGGATCTCCATCAGATTCCGGGGATCCAAAAAAGTTTCAGATCTTCACCACTCCATCACTTAAAACTTGACAGACGAATTGATTAAATATGGCGATAATAGCAAAGTAAAAGGTTCTGTTAATACACATGTATTTGCGTCTTGAGAATATACCACTGTATAATAAGTTATATGATGCCACTCTGTGCAGCACCATTGTATGACAGGTTCTGTAGTGTCACCCTGTGTAGTAACACTGTATGACAGGTTCTGTAGTGTCACCCTGTGTAGCACCATGTATGACGGTTGTAGTGTCACCTGTGTAGACACTGTTTACAGACTGTAGTGTCACCCTGTGTAGCACCACTGTATGACAGGTTCTGTAGTGTCACCCTGTGTAGTAACACTGTATGACAGGTTCTGTAGTGTCACCCTGTGTAGTACACTGTATGACAGGTTCTGTAGTGTCCCCTGTAGTAATGTAGCACGATTCACTGTATGAACATGTATCAGTCTGTAGTGTCACCCTGTGTAGTAACACTGTATGACAGGTTCTGTAGTGTCACCCTGTGTAGTAACACTGTATGACAGGTTCTGTAGTGTCACCCTGTGTAGTAACACTGTATGACAGGTTCTGTAGTGTCACCCTGTGTAGTAACACTGTATGACAGGTTCTGTAGTGTCACCCTGTGTAGCACCACTGTATGACAGGCTCTGTAGTGTCACCCTGTGTAGCACCACTGTATGACAGACTCTGTAGTGTCACCCTGTGTAGCACCACTGTATGACAGGCTCTGGAGTGTCACCCTGTGTAGTAACACTGTATGACAGGTTCTGTAGTGTCACCCTGTGTAGTTATACTGTATAACAGGTTCTGTAGTGTCACCTCGTGTGTAGTAACACTGTATGACAGGCTCTGTAGTGTCACCCTGTGTAGTAACACTGTATGACAGGTTCTGTAGTGTCACCCTGTGTAGTAACACTGTATGACAGGCTCTGTTGTTTCACACTGTGTAGTAACACTGTATGACAGGTTCTGTAGTGTCACCCTGTGTAGTAACACTGTATGACAGGTTCTGTAGTGTCACCCTGTGTAGTAACACTGTATGACATGTTCTGTTGTGTCACCCTGTGTAGTAACACTGTATGACAGGTTCTGTAGTGTCACCCTGTGTAGCACCACTGTATGAACAGGCTCTGTAGTGTCACCCTGTGTAGCACCACTGTATGACAGATCTGTAGTGTCACCCTGTGTAGCACCACTGTATGACAGGCTCTGGAGTGTCACCCTGTGTAGTAACACTGTATGACAGGTTCTGTAGTGTCACCCTGTGTAGTTATACTGTATGACAGGTTCTGTAGTGTCACCCTGTGTAGTAACACTGTATGACAGGCTCTGTAGTGTCACCCTGTGTAGTAACACTGTATGACAGGTTCTGTAGTGTCACCCTGTGTAGTAACACTGTATGACAGGCTCTGTTGTTTCACACTGTGTAGTAACACTGTATGACAGGTTCTGTAGTGTCACCTGTGTAGTAACACTGTATGACAGGTTCTGTAGTGTCACCCTGTGTAGTAACACTGTATGACATGTTCTGTTGTGTCACCCTGTGTAGTAACACTGTATGACAGGTTCTGTAGTGTCACCCTGTGTAGCACCACTGTATGACAGGCTTCTGTAGTGTCACCCTGTGTAGCACCACTGTATGACAGACTCTGTAGTGTCACCCTGTGTAGCACCACTGTATGACAGCTCTGGAGTGTCCCCCTGTGTAGTAACACTGTATGACAGGTTCTGTAGTGTCACCCTGTGTAGTTAACTGTATGACAGGTTCTGTAGTGTCACCCTGTGTAGTAACACTGTATGACAGGCTCTGTAGTGTCACCCTGTGTAGTAACACTGTATGACAGGTTCTGTAGTGTCACCCTGTGTAGTAACACTGTATGACAGGTTCTGCAGTGTCACCCTGTGTAGTAACACTGTATGACAGGTTCTGCAGTGTCACCCTGTGTGTAATCAGTGTCATCTGTAATGCAATTTTGTGTATCATGTATATCACTACATCAGTCTCTGTAAAGCCCTGCCACTGTACGTTATTCAACAGGGTGAAATGCAATTGTATGACAGCTTCCACAATGTCACTGTATGTAGCACCACTTCATGCAGTTCAATTATATGTGATGCCACTTTGTCGCAGGTGCTATTAATGCCATTTATGAAGCTCTATCATAGCTGCCGAAAAATTGAACATGCGTATCCATTTGTCTCTAAATCGTTCTCTGTTCTTTCATCCCTGATTTGATTAGATTTATAAAAAGAGCACGAGCGAGCGAAGCGAGCGAGCGAGCGAGAGAGAGAGAGAGAGAGGAGAGAGGAGAGAGAGAGAGAGGCGGAGGCAGGGGTTTTCAGTGATTGTTTGTTGGATAGTGATTCTTCTTCTGTGAAGAAAGTCATCTGTTCTGTCAAACATGACTTCCATTTCCCGTCTCAGGGCACGAGGGAAAAAACAGTTATCAAGCCCAATCACTAAAGACAAATGTTCCAACTGACATTCAGGAAGGACAAATGCAACAACAAAGCATGCCCAGAGGTGCTATGCAAAAACAGAGAGAGTAGAAGAACATTGATTTTTCGGTTTTTTTAACCATTTTATGGGAGACCAGAACAGGCGACTGCAGGAAAACACATTTTTTGTTTTAGAATATTTCATGTAAAAAAATTGTTTAAGATAAAGCATATTTGTTTTTCGCGAACTGGTGGATTGCAAAGAAACAAACTGCTGAGCGATTTCTCTTTTTGTTTCCTTTTTTCTCTCTTTTTTGACGGGGTGGGGGGGGGGTATTAACCTGTCAGTTCTTTAGTATTTGAACCGATACCTTCACAAATACATTTTATAACGTTGTTACTCTTGGAAGACATAAAAGGGACTTTGGGGGAACTATATTTGAGGTGGAAATCAAATTCAAAATTATTGTAGTGTTTTATCCTTATCTTTTGAATCAAGAGAATATCCCAACAGGGAAAAAAATGTGATTCTTCAGCAAACTCGCAGGACACGCAAGACAAGGCAATTACTGGACAAATTAAGCATCATACAATGTTTGAAATTAGAGTAGTAACACAATTTAACTTGTGGTCAAGTTGCCATCAAAGGGCAGTTATGTGCTAAGTGTTGTTGAATAGTTTCTAGGATTCAGAACAAACAGATGGCAGGCAAACACGAGCAAAATGATATATGAGCTCAAACGTAGATGCGAACGAATAAAGCAGCAGCAGCAGCAGCAGCAGCAGCAGCAGCAGAAGAAGAAGAAGAAGAAGAAGAAGAAGAAGAAGAAGAAGAAGAAGAAACGTAATTATTTTTGGTTTATAATCTACCCAAATGGTTGAGTAATAACAGGATTACAGGTACCACAAATTCAGCACAAAAGAATGTATACAACTTACAAGCGCATTAGCATGAACATTATTTTACATGTTCAGTCTCGTTTAATAATAAATTACGTGACATCACACACACACACCACACACACACACACACACACACACACACACACACACACACACACACACACACACACACACACATCACACACACGCACACACACACACACACACACCACACACACACACACACACACACACACACACACACACACACATACATACACACACACATACACACACGTGTGTGTGTGTGTGTTCATATGTACATATGCGTGTGCGCACACCCAGACAGATATGATCTGATACACAGAGAGAGAGAGAGAGAGAGAGAGAGAGAGAGAGAGAGAGAGAGACAGAGAGAGAGAGAGAGAGAGAGAGAGACAGAGAGAGAGAGAGTGTCACTGTATAAGACAGTAGACAGGGATATATGTATTAATATATCCCCCGTTATAACCACCCCTTTCCCCCTTTTACTAAGTATGAACGCCACACAACAAACACACACAAAAGAAAATACAGTGCACAAACAGGCTTTATTTGCATTCACACACGCACTCTCACCCACAGAATGGCAGATGAAACACCAATACCTTTATATATCCGACACAGGCAGTTTTCCCCCCCACATACACACACACAAAAAAAACAAACAAACCCCAAAAGAATCCAACAACACTATCAATACTCGACCATCAACACATGGCCCCTTATGCATACCCGTGCACGCATGTGCTGCACGTTTACATATAACAACCCTTCCCTCAGGAGGCACAAATACACACCTCAGCCCACCAAAGGCTAATACCCGAAGGAACAAGGGTGACTCATCACATCCCCTGGTAACCCCAGGCTGAAATACCAAACAAGGTTGATACCTCATAAACCTGAGATGCCCACGCGATGTCTCTTTCCAATAATGTATTCTTTTGCTAATTTTTATTGCCGGTGTCAAACCACCCGACACAAAAGCTTAACCCCAAATGTTCAACACCATTGTCAA
>JAFLJL010016671.1:0-2500 GCA_018398815.1 Conus ventricosus
CAACTACACATGTTTAAAATGAATTAAAACTATAGACAAGTCAGCATTAAGGTAAATAGAACCAACAAGATACTGAGCCTGATTCATCTCCCCCTGTGAGCACCTGGGTGGCTTTTTGAAGCTCTCATTGTGTGAAGAATAAAAAGCAAATTTACGGGGGTTGGGGGTGGGGGGTGGGGGGCAGTGAAAAGGTATAAAAAGATTAGACATATGCCTTATGAAGATCCATTAACATTTCTCAAGCTGCCCAGTACGAGTCACAAACACGCTCAAGGAAACTCTGGGAAATGGATACGAAAGGGTCCGTTCACAAACCTTCATGGTGGACACAATGATCCTGTTCACAAAGGAAGATGACACACACACACAACATAGAAGCTGCTAAAGGAATTAGTCCTTTCATCCTGGACGAGTTTCAACCTAAATTGATCAGGATGTTTTTTTTCCATTGAGGTGGCACAGAAGATATGACAGCAAAATAAAAAGGAAAAGGAAGGGGAAAAAAAAAAGACAAATGGTAACTTGGGAGTTGAAAAGCAAGGCAGTCTCACTTTTTGTTTCACCAAGGAGGTGCCACTGCCTGCGGACTTTTCCAGTTACACTACACCATATCTACGACTCCACTGTGTAGGATTTACAGCTGATAGATAAATGAATTAATGACTGAGATGAAAGGAGTTAAGACGAGGGTGCTACGGATGGCGTGCTGCTGTGTGTATTACTGTCTGACTCTCACTTTCAAACGTTTGGATGCGTGTAACGATTATGCCTTACAAACATCCACATTACACGAACATAGACAGCCAAGCAATACACAAATTAAGTTTGTCTTTCATATGCTACCTAAACCATCAAGACATCATAAACACATACCACCATAAATCATGTATGTAAATCAACAGGCGCTAAATTAATACATGTCACAACCACCAAGGGAATGCGACACACAAAGGAAGCTTAAACCATCGCTCTCAGCGACACGACATTCATGAAACTGTCACATCAGGGTTGTTTTGTTGTTGTTGTTGTTGTTGTTGTTTTGCACAGACCTCGCTGGCACCATCGGTAGTGTCCTATCGGACACAGTTCACACACTTGGCTGTACCGAGTCCAACTCACAGTCTATAGCACCAACCAGGGTACTTGCATATCAAACAGAGCCACTCAAGAACACAATTTGAAGTGGTGTCGCGCAGGGCACACCCACACAAAAGAAAATCACGTCGGACTACTGATCTGGCATTCAGCCTCTCCACGTCGTCATTACGAAGAACTCTGAGGCCCTTTTGAATACATACACACACTACTGACCTGGCGGTCAGCCTCTCCACATCAGCGAGATGGAGATAGGTGCTGGGGCATGGGATGCACCCCACATCTGATGGTAACTAGTTGCAGCCAGGCCAGACTCAGGGCCTCACCGACACCTGGGGAACTGTATAACTACATTGGCTACCTAGCCCACTACTTACACATTAATCGTCCTTGTCTTGTCACTAGCAGTCACTCTTTACGTAATGCATTTCACAACTAGAGTTTGGGGAAAATCTACCCATAATATAGTCTACTACGTTTCATTACAATGTGTGCATTACAAGAGAAAAATCCCTCGATTAGCGCCATGAGTGATTGCATTGAAGAACACAACAAATAGTTCTTCACGTAACCCTTTCAAAAGTACCAATAATGTTATTCTTATGATAAAAGAACGATTTGCACTTGTCCCTTATCATCAAGAAAAGAATGTCTTTATTTTTCCACACTATCATCACTTGATTTTTCCACAACAGGAATCAGGATACATATTCCAATAATTCATACACAATAATTTTCATTCCTCACTTCCAAAGCTCACCAACACTAACACCAGTATAACACTTTAGGAAAAGATAAACGTATTTTTTAATAATACATTTATTTGACTTGATCACATTTCCCCGATCACATATAAATATACATATCCTCTCTTCCACCCACTCACTTCATTCTTCTCATCCACCTCTCGACTCACACATTGACTAACCACAACTTCCTATAGTCACCCTAGTCTCGTCAAGTCTTGTCAATCACAAGATCAATCGAAGAAGCAATTAAATATTTTAGGCCTTAACTAAGAACTGGAAATTTCATGCCCACCTGTAGGAAAACCAACTCCATTAGTACTAACACAAACTTCCATATAATTAGTCTCACATGCCTGATTGCCACCAAAACTAAGCTGGGAGTCTCTCTTTGGCACCGTGGGGATGATTTCAGGGTGACAAATCTACAGACATTGAAAGGAAATCCTTGCTCATTTGGCTGATAACAAAACGTGGGTGAGTAGCTGTCAGGTAAACAGGTCAACAGGTGAACAGGCAAACTTTCGCCATCGCAAAACTGCCCTCACAATTTTGGTCCAGACAAAATGGTCTGTCACAGAGGGTCTCATGGACTAGAGATGTCAGACCTGTACATTAGCCCAACGCACTGGCCATGCCTTGGACACTTACATAACATT
>JAFLJL010016671.1:5000-7500 GCA_018398815.1 Conus ventricosus
AATGTAAACAAACTTCCAGCCTCAAAGTCTGGGCAACAGTTCAGCATGCTTCATTTACCCAAGTCTGCCTTAGAGATGTGTGCATCTTTAGTCAGTTATGTTGTGACCCATTTGATTATTTACTTGTTTTCCCCACTACTTAATTAATTGTTCAGCATTCTATTGCTTGGTCAATCAGTGGGAGATTGCATCTCTTAAGAGATCCAAGTAAAGGTTGTTCTGTACAATTCTTAGCCATTCACAATGCTTGGGTTATTGAACAGCAGAGCTGACCACTCAGACTGTTCCATATCTTTTGACCTCCCTTGCATCCTTGAATGGATCCTCAAGCATAGGCTCAAAGATTGTCCCTTACATTTTATACTGTTTGAATAATGCTTTTAGTTTTTCAGCAACTTTTTTCCTCTCCACACCTTTGTTTTGTTCCATTTTACTACCCTTCGCTGGCTGCTTTGGGGGTGCTGTTGGATTCTTTTTTGAACCCTTGGCGGTGAGAACACCACAGAGTTATGGACTGTGGTGTGTCTCTATTTGACACCAAGAGCACAGACACAATCAGCCGTGTCTCCCTGGTGAGTCCGATCCAGCGGACGAAAGGCCAAGGAGCGGGCAATACAAATAAATGTGCCTTCAAGAGAGATTATGATGGTTCCCTCAGGCAGCTAGTGAAGGGCTTCTCATAGTTATAATATATTCCCCCATTTTCTTCATCGTCAATTTTTTTTTAAAGTTCAAATCTGAAGAATTGTTAACCTGCACTTGTTTTCCCCACTACTTAATTATTTGATTATTTAGTAACACTTCTTTGCTATTTTGACTGAAAATATTTAAAAGTGAACAATACCTTGCAAATGTGATGGGTTATTTGTTGTTGTTGTTGTTTGATTTATATATATATATATATATATATATATATATATATATATATATATATATATATATATATATATATATATGCCTTTTGTCAAGAGAGAAAAACAAAATGGAAAAAAGACTGAAGCCCAGCAAGTCACTCATTCATTCCCATAAACGTACAATGACACATCCAGAGATACCAGAAATCATCTCACCTTTCATAGTTGTTTTCTCCATTCACTTTGATCCAGAAAGACAGAAGTTTCACAACGCACACTTTCACACGTTATTGTCACACCACCATTCAGCCTGACCATGAATGTTTATACAAATCAGCGAAACAGCCTTTCCTTGCAGCTGGCACTGTGCACAGCCAGTTCACACTTTTTTCATCAAATATTAAGGTTGCATTTCCGAGTCAGGGAATTTGTTTAAACCATATGATACTTGGTGTACAAATGAGAACTTTCACAGGGGAGTCCTCACCTTTATCCACAACAATGGCTTGTTTACAGTTCAGATGAAAGTGCCGCTTTGTCTTCTTTGTAATACTGAGAGCTGCTTACGCGTCTGCGGTATATGATAATGTTTACAATGAATACTTTTGTCAGTGTACACTACTGAATCAGCGGGCCAAATTTGTTCATGTTCAGGCTATACTGACAGTGTCACTCGAAAAAAAAGTAAACATGATGATGCATGAATTACCAAAGGAATACAACTTATCAGTTTTCTAAATACACTCATTTCACACTGGCAGATGAAACAAGAGGCATCTCCGACCTTGAGAAATACAAAAGTTTTAGAAGCATATGAAATATCATAATCCCCTGTTATCACAAAGTAAAAAAAAAGAAAAAGCAAGTCACTCATCATCAGTATCTGTGCTCTCTGTTCTGTACAGTTCAGGCAGCCTGTCTGAAACAGACCAGCTGTTTGGGATACTGTGATAATAGTGATGCCCATATCACACAGGTTACCCTTCGTTGCCTCTCGACTGAACTGAGGCAGGGATTAATGTTGTGAAACTGGACATAATCTTCAACATTCTTCGCCATGAAATCACAGAGGTTTGGTCGGAGGTCTTCTGCATCCTCGTGCAGATGCAGTGAAGTAGCGCGAAAAAGCAATTCCCGTTTGCAGGTACCTCCACCCTCTCCATGCTGTTGACTTTCAGCCTGAAATCAAGGGGCTTATTGATCTTCACAGAAAGCTGGTGCATGTTTTCAGTCTCTCAACTCAGCCTCATCCTCTCTGACAGCTCATTCACTCATTTTTCTGAAACAAACAAACAAGAAAAAGTCAACAACATGAACAGTTAACATTTTGGTTTGGGTAAAATACTAAAGCACTGTCCACAACGGAACAAAACGGACACTCGAGAACATGTACAAGAACAAAAGAAAACAAAACCCCACCACATATTGGTATACCAATAGTGACATTGACGCATGTACTCATTTGTTTCTTTAAAAGTGATCAAACAGGGTGAAGTACATCGAATATAAAAAACGGGTACACTTATCTCAAAATTGAGAAATAAGGGTGAGTCACAACATAAATTAATAACAGCAAATACAGAACCAGTTACTATGTACATACATGAATCTCTGTCGCAAACATCTATTAAGTGTTAGGATAAAAA
>JAFLJL010016671.1:15000-25513 GCA_018398815.1 Conus ventricosus
GAGAAAATATCAACTTGGGAAGCTAAAATGCAGGTTTTTTTTTTTTTCGTCACGTGATTTTGGATAGCAGAAGGGGAAAAGGTCAATCAAAAATTTTTGCCGCTTTGGAAAAGGAACTTCTTAAAAAAAAAAATGCGAGTTAAATTTTGCTAGGGTTCAGGAAATATTTAAAAGACGAAAAGGGTCAAAATAAGTGAAGAAATTTTATGAAACTTGTACCGGATAAAGGGAAATTTAGGATTTCAAAATTTTCTGAAATGGTTTAATTTTCCTCATGCTTAACAGACCCAAAAAAAAGGTACAATTGAACAAAAATTATGATGAGGCTGGCTGACACTTAAAGATGACAAAATATAAAAGCCCGGATCAGAGGTTTTATGTTGGTTCTACAAATTTTTTTGGCCATCACTTGGAACATTTGTTGTCCAATCCTTAAATGAAAGGGTTTAAAACCAGGCGAGTTTCCACCCCACAAAAAGGAAGAATAATAGTTTTTTTCAAAAAGGGATAAAATCGAGATGCCCTCAAAATGGAGGTCAAATTATTTTTTTTAGTTGTTTTTAAGATAGGGTTTGCATGTGTTGCGAATAGACTAAAAATGGCGTTTTCAAGTTTGATCAATGAAACCCAAAAAGGATTTATGGCCCCAAAAGATTATCGGAGTAATATTAGATTTAAACTGTGATTAATTTAAAAAAATTTCAAATAACCCCTGCCTGCTTTGCTTTTATTCTTAGATTTTGAGAAAGCCTTCGATTCACTTGATGGGGTTCATGAAAAAAGTACTTTAGCATTCGCTTTTGGACCCGATATACGTAAATGGTAATAACTTTCTATAGTAATTTAAGTCATGCTTTTTTTGCATGTCCAGGCTTGATGATTTCCTGTAGGTGTGGGCGCACCCCTTTTACCCTAAATATTCTTTTTTGGTTGGGAAAACCCTTTTATTGTGTTGAGAAATGAATTATAAAAGGGACCCAAATTAACGATACAGAATACAAATGCACAACAGCAGGTGATGAAGAAATCATGCTGAAATGACAAGGTGTTTTTAAGGAAAAATTTTAACAATTGACATGCTTTTGAAAAAAAAAGTTTGATATGAACACAGAAAAAAAAACAAGAAAAAAAAGTGTAGTGGCTCGGCAAATAGGAAAACTCGACGATTCACTACATGCAACATTTTCATAATAAGTGGAATCCACCACAATTTAAATTTTGGGTATCTTGCTTTCCTGTGATCTTGCAAAACTGTTCAGAATTAAGTTTGTTATATAATGTATGTTTAAAAGAGACAGATTACTGTACTTGGCAGGGTGTCTGTCTTAAAGTCTTTAATCTTGTCCAACCTAATTCATCTCTGGATTCTATCTTTACCATGACGTAAATTAATGATATAAAAAAAACTTAGTCTTTCAATTTGTTTTGGATAGAAACGGGACCGTATAAATAGAAAGATCTTGTTTTAAAAAAACAAAAAACTACTGAATGGAGGATTTAAATGTGCCAAGAATAAAGAATAATTATATAGTTGCATTAAAATTGCTGGATTAGAACAATGGGAATATCGTCTCACAAGTGGAAAAGTATTACTCTGGCAAGTTTTCCAAGAATGGATCATCTGGACAAAAAGTCGGCTGCAGTCTTCCTCTAGGCCAATTGCCAAAAATAAATTTTGGGCTGATGGAGAGGAATAAGAGTTATGGCCGCTTGCTGTTGAAGTTTGAGTGGTCAAAGCCTCTGCGTTTGAAGGGTTCATTGTGATGGATTGAACGAGTGTTTTGATGTGAAAGTTTGTGTGCAACGTCGTAATGTGGACTCTTCTGTGTGGCGGGTATTTTTATACCCTTTTTGCTTTCGGTTGCTCGTGCTGAGCGCAATTCTCTCTTCCAGGCTTTCAAATTTGAACTGTGTGTTTCCGCCATTGAACTCGCCTGTGCAGTGTGTCAGTCAACCTGTATTTGAGTCAGTTCAAGTTAGCGATGTGATCATGCCTCACTCCAGTACAGTCGCCCTCAACTGCTCCATATATCTGCTCCAGATATCTTTGTTCTGACAGAGACGTGGCTCTATCCTCATGGTGACGAGGCTTACATACAGACTATGACTCCTCCTGACTACGTTTTCCATTCGTTTCCTCGCCTTGGTTCCAGAGGAGGTGGTCTAGGTGTCATTGTACGCAAATCACTGTCTGGCGGTATTTCTGTTACACGACAAAATCGTGCTTCTTTTGAGTGTGTTGAGTTGAAAATACAGTCACCTACTGCTACTGCTTCCTTGGTGTGTGTATACCGGCCGCGCCAAGTAAGTCCAACAAACTGTGTAACTCTACTTTTCTCTGCGAATTTCCTGAGCTTTTAGCTTCTTATGCTGATTCTCGCCATGATGTGTCTTTCATTGGGGACTTTTATTTTCACTTTGATGGCTGTTGTGATAATCAGGTTAAACAACTGAAACGCCGTTGAACGACCGCAACTTATCACAGTTTGTTCAGGTCCCAACACATAAACATAGACACATTCTTGAACTGGGTGGTTGGTGACAGTGATAACTGTCTCCTGTCAGTGTCTGATGTACGTGACTGTGATGGTCTTTCCGACACCATCTCGTTGTCTGTCGTATGTCACTCACCAAGGCTCCTCCCCATAAACGACTTGTGACACCAGGAACATGCAGGCTTTGTCTGCTACTGATTTTGACAAAGATGTCAGGACTTTTGCTTATCTGCAGTCTACACAGCATTGCAACTCTGACGTTGTGGAGCTGGTCGGTGCTTTCAACAATGGCGTCTTAAAGATCCTCGACCAGCATGCCCCTGCAGTGACCAGGTGTGATACTGATCGCCCCTCTGCCCCATGGTTGTCCGTCAACGCCGTCGTGCTGAGCGACGGTGGAGAAAGATTTGCCTTGTGGTTCACCGGCAGATATTTGCCGCTGACAGATGCAAAGCAGGACAGTGTCTTGAAGATGCCAAGCAATCTTATTATGGTGACAAAATTAATTTATGTACTTTGTCAAAACAACTGTTTTCACTGTCAAATGCTCTACTTGGCAAAACGAAAACATTATCATTTCCTTGCAATATACCGGCCTAAAATCTCCCACAGCAATTCAGTGATTCCTTTTCTGACAAGAAAAAGCGTATTAGAGACACTTTTGTCTCTGATTCAAGCCAGTCTGTCCTTTTTGATTTGTATGATGGACAGATTTTTGAAAGGCGGATTTTTGAGTTCATTGCTCATTCTCCTGGTAAAAGTTGTATCCTTGACCCTATCCCCACTCCCCTCATGAAACAGTGTGCCTCACATCTGGTGCCCTTGATTACGTCCATTGTGAACAAATCTCTCGCATCTGTTTGTGTCCCTCCTCAGTTCAAACATGCTGTTGTCACACCTTTGTTGAAGAAAAGTGGTCTTGTCGCAAATGACTGAAGAATTTTAGACCAGTATCGAATTTTCCCATTTCTTTCTAAAATCCTTCAACGTGTTGTCTTGAAGCAGCTCCAATCCCATTTGTCAAAAAAATGGTCTCCTGGAAGTGTGTCAGTCCGCTTATAGGAAAAAAACACAGCACAGAGACTGCAGTTCTGAGTGTTTTAGGCTGTCTGCTTTGTAAATCAGACGAAAAAGTGGTCTCCCTTCTAGCATTGCTTGACCTCAGTGCTGCTTTTGATACTCTTGACCACTCTATTCTACTCAAGAGACTTAAGGTTACTTTTGATTTGACGATATGGTTCTCAGATGGTTCACATCATGCCTTTCTGACAGGACACAGGCGGCAATCGTTAATGGTGTTGAATCATCCCCTTCTCATCTTATGTATGGTGTTCCCCAGGGCTCTGTCCTTGGACCAGTTCTTTTTACACTTAATTCTCCGCCCTTATCAGACGTTATTTCTGCCCTTGGCTGTGACTTCCACAAATTCGCAGATGACACTGAACTCTCTAAGAGTGCAACTACCAGCGATTTTCAAGGTGTTCAATCAGATATTACCGCATGTTTAAGGGATGTAAAAGTCTGGGTGACCAGCAACAAACTCAAGCTGATACTGACAAAACCGAGATCATGGCTGTTGGTGCCCCCTCTCGTGTCAAGACGGTTGAAGTTGAGTTGGCAGAAATTGATGGTGTTGTTTTACCTTTCAAAGAGTCAGTGGAATATTTAGGTGTCGGCATTGATCAAACTCTCTCTATGCAGAACCAAATATCTAATGTTTGTCGTGCATGCTTCCTGGAATTGAGACGTATTGCTTCTATTCGGTCTTACCTCTCAACTCAGGCAACAATCAAAACTCATCACCGCCATGGTAATGTCCCGACTAGACTACTGTAACTCTGTGTTACAGGACTTCATTCAGAATAGCTTGCACGATTACAAAGAGTGCAAAACAGTGCAGCTCAGCTTGCTTTCAAAAGCGTAAACATTAACATATTGCACCCTTGTTACTTGAACTCCACTGGCTTCCCATCAAATATCGATGGCAGTTGAAAATCGCAGTCTTTGCCTATCGTTACTTTGATGGGACACTCCCACAGTATCTTTCTGCTTCTATGTCCACCTATCAAACTTCTCGGTCTCTTCGCTCATCTTCTCAAAAACTTCTGAAAATTCCTAGACGCTCGTTAAAGACAGTCGGTGAGAAAGCATTTAGCTTTAGTTTGTCCACTCTTTGGAATTCTCTTCCTGGCAGCTTACATGACCTGCTCACATTATCTAAATTCAAGTCAGAGTTAAAAACATACTTCTTTAGGAAAGCCTTCTTCAACCATAATATCTAAATGATGTGTCTACTATTCTGACCTGACTTTTTATGTACTGCATGCAAAACTGTATCGCTTACGCTTGAACCGATGACCTTGATAAGTGCGCCTGTGTTGGTAGGTGTGTGTGTGTGGGGTGGGGGTGGGGATGGGGGGGTGGGGGACACATGTCAGTTCGAGTGTTTCAGTGTGTGTTGAGCGCAATGAGTTGATCCCTAGAATTGCGCCATATAAAAGCCATACATTATTATTATTATTATTATTATTATTATTATTATTATTATTATTATTATAAAATATTATTATTATTATTATTTATTATTATTATTATTATTATTATTATTATGTATTTGAGGCGCATACAGAACTTGGCCGAAGGATTATACCTTGCATTTCCGGATAAATGGCTTCCAAAAATATATCTTATAACGAAAATGTAAAGTTTTGAACAGCATGTTGTGAAAAACGAAAAATATAGTCAAAAACTGCATGAAAAATGGCAGTTATACCAATCTTTGACAAAAGAATAACTTTTTGAACTTATTGTACATGTTGAGGGACTAGTCTGTGTGTGTGTGTCACTTGATATGCATGCATATTTGGACCCCCTGGTGGCTTTGGTGGTGTCCTACCCCCCCTCTCTCTCTCCCTTTCTCTCTCTCTCATCTCTCTCTCTCTCTCTCTCTCTCCCTCCCTCCTCCCTCCCTCCCTCTCTCTCTCTCTCTGTGCCTCCCTCTCTCTTTCTTCTCTCTCTCTCTCTCTCTCCCCTCTTTCTCTCTCTCTCTCTTCTCTCTCTCTCTCTCTCTCTCTCTCTCTCTCTCTCTCTCTTCTCTCTCTCTCTCTCTTTTCCCCACACTTCCTCCAGCCAAGACGTATTCAAAGTTGCGTTAATCTCAAGCGGGAAAATGTTGGGGTTTTGTTGATTTATTTGTTTTGCGTGCATATGAGAACACTGGTTGCTCATAGGCGTACAAATGCTCGCTTTGTATGACAGCGATTGCTCGTGTATGTAACACACACACACACACACACACACACACACACACACACACACACACACACACACACACACACACACCACACACACACACCACACACACACACACACACACACACACACACACACCACACACAACAATATGGGTGACACAATAGACGTTAACAAACAAACATCCATGTCTCTCGCCGACCCTCGAACATGAAAAGAAAAGAGAGATGAGGCAGAAAAAGAACGCTCTCGTGTTACCACACAAACGAATGAAAACATGGTAGAAAAGCAAACTTCGTTTTCTTTTGCTTATTACACGAGATTAACGTCATATAACATCACTTCCCATGAATGAATTGGAAACGGTTAATCTATGTAAAACGTACAGAAAAACAATTGAGACGGGTGTATATCTCTCACACACGCTGTTCCTCTCTTGATCACTGAATATCAAACAGTCCCTCATATTAATTCGATTGAAGCTGATACACACACATTTTCAATTGGCAAAGACTGCTTTTGGCATTCACCTCTCTCTCTCTCTCTCTCTCTCTCTCTCTCCCCTCTCTCTCTCTCTCTCTCTCTCTCTCTCTCTCTCAAACACACACACACACACACACACACACACACACACACACACACACACACACACACACACACACACACACACTTAAAAATTGAGAAGTCCTTTCATCTTGGGGCAAATCTGTCCATTTTTACAGCCGAACTTATAGCAATATTAATGGCCGTAGAGTACATAAATGATTTATCATTTGACTGTTATGGTATTCTCTTCTGTGTAGATTCTAAGTCAGTTCTTCAAGCTTTAGAATCTACAAATTCAAAAAATCGTGCTGAAATCGTATCAGAAATTAAAATTCTTATTCACAACATTATGTCAAGAGGTATAATAGTTAATTTTTGTTGGGTTCCTTCCATTGCTTCATATCCGGAAATGAATGGGCTGACAGGATTGCTCGAGCAGGTGCAAACAATTCTGACAATACGGCTTCTATTCATATTCCCTTGAGCTTACATGAAGGATATTCTCTCTTACAAAGAGCCTCTTTTGAAAAATTTGAGGAATACTACAAAGAAAGTGTTCTCCCCCGAATACATAAACCCGACTCTTCTATACTTTGTTGTACGAGCTCTCGAGCAAGTAACATTTTAAAAAGGGCTTCCTCAGTAAATCCAGTAAACCGTAATATAAACATAGGATTATACCCAAGACACAGTAGACAACTTGCCTCCTTATTATTTCGGTTAAAAATAAATGCATTCAGAACAAAATATGTCAAGAATATTCGATGTGCTTGTGGCGCCCTTGATAATTGTACAACAACACACGTTCTATACTTTGCCCCTACTTTGATTCCGATTTGTCAGAGTTTCGAAAGGATGCTTCAAAGTGCATATTCCAGGATACCATGACTCTCTTAAATTTTGTACGAATTCTTATGTTAAGCCTGTTGGCTCAATCCTGTAATTGCTGTTTCATGATCTTGTTTCGTACAGTTTGTTTTTACTTTTGATGTCTTTTTTTTATTTATTTTTTTTAATTCTTACTTAGAGTTTCTCCTCATCACACATACACGCACACACGCACACGCACGCACGCGGGCGCGCACTCACGTACGCACGCTGCATGCACACACGTACGCACGCTGCATGCACACACTC
Organism: Conus ventricosus; assembly: GCA_018398815.1. Lineage (NCBI taxonomy): Eukaryota > Metazoa > Mollusca > Gastropoda > Neogastropoda > Conidae > Conus > Conus ventricosus. The sequence goes on from JAFLJL010016671.1 coordinate 22,431, forward strand.
AAACACACACACACACACACACACACACACACACACACACACACACACACACACCTTGTCTAATATCACATTTAGTGAAAAGACGTTAATTGAAGAACAACAACAACAACACACACACACACACACACAGAAAAAAAGGAAAAACAGAAGAAAAAATCCGTATAAAAAAATTGTAAACACTTACCCCACACCCTACGTATAGAAAAAAAATGATACGTGTATATCGCGTACATCATTAACAAAACAGACATTTATGCTGCGAAACAAAAGGTAAGCAATTATTATTATTATTCATCAAAACAAAAAGACAACTTTACGTATAATCACTCCACAATGTCACACACACGCACACACACACACACACACACACACACACACACACACACACACACACACACACACACACACACACACACACACACACACACACACACACACACACACACACACACACACATAATTTTTCTTTTCCTGTTTGTTATTGCTGTTCATGTTATTATATGGGTTATATTGTAATTTGTAGTTGTAGCCACTTTTTTTCAGCGCCTCTTGGTATTCGGCTGCTGCACTGTTAAATTCTTTCTCATTGCATGATAGTTAGATAATCTTTTGTTTATACCATTAGGTGTGGTTTTCAAAATGGAGGGTGGATGGTTACTTTTGATGTCTACGTAGACAGGTGTGTCATTAGGATTTTTGTATGTTTGTATGTATGGTCCTTAAGGTCTAATGTTATGTCTAAATAATTTACTATTTTTTGTTGGCTTCTACTGTGATTTTTAGGTTGTGGCTTTGAAAAATTTTACAAAGTTCTTTTTTCTTGTTTTCAATGATTTTTGGTTTATTGTTTAACGTGGCAAGGCCATCATCTCTGTATAAGCCAACATGTTTACCAAGTATTTTCTGTATATGAGACAACATAAAAAGTCCAACTAATTCACAAGTTTCCGCTCCATCATAAGATCCCATCGTGACATCGAATTGCCTGTACCCATCGTCAACACAGCGCAGGCCTCAAAGGGTGGTACAGGACTGCTCTAAAGGCAGGCGAAGACAGTGCTTCTCTGGGTCCTCCCCAGCACCTTCAGGTGTTTCTTTTTCTTTTTCTTCTTTTCTTCTCCCATCGTGACATCGAATGTGGAGTTTCGGCTGGTTGCTCGGTACTTATCCTTGGAATTTATTAGTTTATTATAATTTAGTCCCTTGCGGATTCATTCCAAGAACTGGCCCCTCAGCACTTGTGTCTTAAGAGGTTATCTTTTTAGTTTTTTCTACTTTTCACAAGAATATGTAGCTTGTTTTGCTCTTTCAGGTGACCAAACCTATGTTTACCAGTATGATCCCGAAACAAAGCAGCAGTCGTCAGTTTGGCTGTTTCAATGGAAACCCCACCTGTGAAATTTAAGAGATCAAGAAGCTGCACAAAGCAAATGATTGCAGTTTTCTTCGCAAGTGGGATCCGGCCATGTGACTACTGTACCTTTTTATGGAAAGAAAGACAGTGAACGCTGAATGTACATCAACACCCACCTGCCAAAAGTGTTCGAGGCTTGGAGTGCTCGGCAACCACGGACCGGTATCCGCCACCTACTCCCTCCACCTCGACAACGCCAGCGCCCACACGGCAGCTGCAACTTTAGACTTCTTTCAAGAAAACAGCGTGCAGCTCGTCACTCTTTCCTCCGTATTCTCCTGACCTAGCCAGTTGTGACTTCTTTTTGTTCCCTCGTTTGAAAAAAAAACTGAAAGGAAAGCCGTTTGAGAGCCCTGAAGATGCCCGAGCGTTTGCTGAGGGCTTGATTTCTGATATACCTAAGTCGGAGTGGGCTGGGGTGATGGATTCGTGGTTTAGAGGGATGGAAATGTGCATACACGCTGATGGAGGATATTTTGAAAAGATGGGCTAGGTAAGAAATGTCAGTGTACTTCCATCTTTTCCCATCCGAGAACTTGTGGGGTGGCTTTCGTATATATATATATATATATATATATATATATATATATATATTATATATATATATATATATAATATATATATATATATTTTATATATATATATATATATAATTAGAGTTAAGACGCCACTCAGAATGCTAAAAGTGCTCAACCAAGTAGGGAGCGACATACCAGTTTAAAATAAGATTTTAAAATGGAAAAGTTTAAAAAACCCAAAAAAATTGTTTCGACCTGAATGCTCTCCTCAGGATGTACAATCAGGGCACGCCACCAGTATTATATTGTGTGTTTGGTGGGTGCGTGAGCTCTGCGCGTGTGGCACGTGGCCTGTAGATTTTTCTTTTTGGGGGCGCGTTCAGGGGGGACGTGCCAAGGAATACATATACAAAGATTTCCATTTGTGGCTGCAATTGTTTACCATTTATTGATTGCTCCTCACGTTGAGCACTGTGGCCTAGCAGAATCTAAATTTAAAATGGAGAAGATTAACTTTGGGCACTCCACCAAAAATATACCTTTTTCTAATCCACACTCTACATTAAAAACTCATAGAGCAGACTGAAACATTTGTGCGCAATATGAGATGGAAAGCGTTCTTCTTTTTGAATCCAGATGCTAAAAAAGGAAGATAAAAAAACGTATGGGTTTAAGTCATGGAGATCTCCACCTGTAACAGAGGAAATGAAACCTTTTGAAGAAAGCATGAAAAAAAAAACTAATAGCTAATATTGAATTTAGAAAAACCACATAATAACTTCCAAACAAAATTGAATAATAATGTGATGGTGTGGAGGGGTTAAGGGGTGTGCAGGTGAAGACAGGCAGATTGTGATATGTGCAGGAACCAAGGGACAGCAGCCGGTCAAGAAGACACAGTGGACGACGTGGAGTTTTCTTCTCTTATTTCTCTCCCATGGAAGGAGCTCAAACCAGGAACACTGCCTGGGAACTCTTCTCTCTCTCAGCACTCAGCGCACTGAGCACTCTCTCTGCCTCTCACGCCAGTCGCTCACATCAGGGAACACTCTCCCCATTCTCACCCCACGCTCTACTTTTAAACACCGACCCGGGCCGCAAAGCCAGCACCACGGTGCCGAAGACAAACAGCCTCGGGGGGGAAAAAACCG
>JAFLJL010016672.1:0-13475 GCA_018398815.1 Conus ventricosus
GATCTGCAGAATACATGAAAATTGGGACGTGGTTCTTCTTCTTCTTTTGTCGATTTAACGGCTACCGATCATTTTTTCTTTTCTTTTCATGAATGTGAATCTATATCATGTTTGTTCATAAAAGAAGCCTTGGCGGTTGTTGTTGATCTTGTTCGTTGTTGTTGTTGTTGTTGTTGTTGTTTGGTGGTGGTGGTGGTGGTGGTGGTGGTGGTGTGTGTGTAAGATAAGATAATGTTGCTTATAGCCCAGCGACCGCAAAGGGCCACATCAGGGCTGTGTTGTGTGTGTGTGTGTGTGTGTGTGTGTGTGTGTGTGTGTGTGTGTGTGTGTGTGTGTGTGTGTGTGTGTGTGCGCGTGTGTGTGTGTGTGTGTGTGTGTGTGTGTGTGTGTATGTGTGTGTGTATGTGTATGTATATGTGTGTATGTGTGTGTGGTGTGTGTGTGTGTGTGTGTGTGTGTGTGTGTGTGTGTGTGGTGTGTGTGTGTGTGTGTGTGTGTGCGTGTGTGTGTGCGTGCGTGCGTGCGCGTGCGTGCGTGCGTGTGTGTGTACGTATGTGTGTGCGTATGCGCGCGCGCGCGCGCGTGTGTGTGTGTGTGTGTGTGTGTGTGTGTGTGTGTGTGTGTGTGTGTGTGTGTGTGTGTGTATTTTCAAACTGAGGCTGCAGCAGGCGGACATCTAAACAAATCTTCACAGGTTGGTGCCATAAATCCACCAAACGTGAACAAACGAATCACAAGACAAAATGTGTTTCGCTCATCAATGTTTGGAGGATTCATTACATAAACTAGTCAAGATTTTTTCTTTCTTTCTTTCTTTCTTTGTTTTTACTCATCCACTGTGTCCTCCCAATGTCTTCATTCTCCGTCCACTCATTCTGACTCCAAAACACACACACAGCCCCTCCATCCAGGTTGTCCTCTGGCAGCTTCGGTACCGACCGGAAGGGCCACTCAAGGAGCAATCCACATCACAAATCGGAACAGGGCAACCCACTGGAGGAGACAATGCACGGCCGCTGAGTCACATTGGCGGTGATCAGCGGGGGAAGGGGTGGTGGGGGGGGGGGGGGGGGTACTTGTTCTGAGCCAACACGCGGCAGGACACTATTGTTTACTCATCCCTCCACCGCTGACAACGATAATCCGTTCAGCCGTAAAGTCGGTCGGTTGCGAAAAGAAGCGGCCCCCCCCCCCCCCCCCCCCCCCCCCCCCCCCCCCCCCCCCCCCCCCCCCCCCCCCCCCCCCCCCCCCCCCCCCCCCCCGTCCCTTCAATCACGTCTTTTCCAAAGCAGTTTCTCAGTGTGTCAGTTAAAAAAAAAAATATTTTAAAAAAAGGAAGAAGAAAAAGTCACCCGTATTTCTCTGTCTGCGACTGGCATCACATCAACAAGCCAAGACGGGATGGACAGAAGTGGACAGACTGGAACAAGCACGTACAATCACGATGACACGAAAGAGTAAAAGAAGAAGAAAAAAGAAAGAGGAGAGAGAGAGAGAGAGAGAGAGAGAGACAGACAGACAGAGAGAGAGAGACAGAGACAGAGACAGAGACACAGACATACAGACAGAGACAAAGAGAGAGAGAGAGAGCGAAATAGAGAGAGAGAGAGAGAGTGACAGACAGACAGATAGACAGACAGAGACAGAGACAGAAAGAGAGAGACACACAGAGAGACACAGGGACAGACAGACAGACAGAGACACAGACACAGAGACAGAGACAGAGAGACAGACAGAGAACGAGAACTGAAAGTCAGAAGACTGAGAGAGTTGAGAGCGCTGTCTGTCTGTCTGTCTGTCTGTCTCTCTCTCTCTCTCTCTCTCTCTCTCTCTCTCTCTCTCTCTCTCTCTCTCTCTCTCTCTCTCATGGTCCCGACCTTTACACCACATGCAATTAAAAAAAAAGCGAAAACTTCCCACACTCCCCACCCACCCTGGAAAGAAAAGGAAAAAAAAAAAGACATGAATGAACAGACAGAAGAAAAGGATGGAGGACTCAGTACAGCCGAAAAGAAGACCTAAACAACAACAACAACAACAACAACAAAGAGAGAAAAAAACACACACACAGAAAATCAACGCTTGATCGTTGAAATGTAGCTAACGTGCATGAAGGGAAACAACTTGTAATTTAAAAAACAAAACAAAACAAAAAACGAGTAGAACACGTGCACACACACACACACACACACACACACACACACACACACACACACACACACACACACACACACGCGAATTCCTCTCTCGCTCTCTCTCTTCTCTCTCTCTCTCTCTCTCTCTCTCTCACACAACACACACACACGCTCGCCCACCCACCCACTCACATGTACTCACAGCCCCAAAGTCTGCAGATACCCGCAGATCTGCGCCAAACGACCCACCGTCACACCGACGATGACGACAAACGATGATGATGATGATGGTGTAGTTTGTCGTCGTTGAAGTAAGCGAGGAACCGCAGGCGTCGGCGTCGACGGGACGGCGACGGCGACGGGCAACAGCAGCAGCACACGTCACCATGCCCCGAACCCCTGAAGGGTACACCCCTGCGCCGAAGAGCTGGGGTCGCCGCCCGCCAGGCACCTCCGGAATGCTTCCCCACCTCCGCCCGACCCCGGGCCCGTACCCTTCGCAAAAGAGCGCCGGGGTCCGAGTAGGACGGGGAGCTGAGGGTCGGGCCCGACCGCCGGAAAGAGCCCGAAGGAATGCACGCGGTCGGATGCTGACCAGTTCGGTGGCAGAAGCTCACCGCGCAATGCGCGGCCACGACAAGGGAGAGAAGGCCCAGAGGACGGAGACGAGGGTGGACGTTGCCCATGCGGAGTCTGCACCGCTCCCACTAGCCGACACCCTCTCGCGATGGTCTGGGACGCGGCGTCTTCGCCGTATGTCTTCCCTCCCCCACGTCTCGTCACCAAACGTTCGGTCATCCGCGTTCAGCATGCTCACAACATGGTCCACAACTCCGCCCTCGGGGGGGTCTTGGAGACGTCTTCACTTTCACCAGGCGCTCGCCGAGGAGAGGGGATGATGCTGCTCGCGCACGGCGCGATTGTCACGAAGTTCGCCGAGATGACGACGGGGCGAAAAGAACCGTCCACGAAGATCGCCGGAGATGACGACGAAAAGTCTTGTCCACGGAGATTGCGAGGGTGATGACGTAACGTCCCACGACCGGGCCGAGAGGATAAAACGCCGTCGCCACGAGATTGCCGAAGGAGAATCGTCAGCGAGGTCCCGGAAAAGCGCCGAACTCTCCCGCCGACCTTGACCCGGGACCACAGCAAACCGCGCAACGCGCGTGAGGGCCCAGGCGTTCAGACACTTCTTCATGCGTGGGCGGGGGGGGTCTGGGAGAGCGGAGACTGCCCTCCTCTCTCCTCCTCCTCCTCCTCCTCCTTTCCACCACCACCACCGCCCGTGAGCGAAGGCGTCAAAGACCCGGCGCAAACAGGTTCACAGCAGTCTTCTTGTCGCTTCACCCACCCTCCCTTTTTACGGGGAGAGAAGCAGGAGGAGGGAGGAGGCGGGGGAAAGGGGCTGGGGGAGGAGGAGGAGGAGGAGGGAATCACGATTTTAATTGGCATTAACAGGAGAAGGGGAAAGCCTATGCGACGGCACAATTCCTCTACCTCCTCTCCGCTTGAAACGCTGTGCGCCGAATCTTTGCAGGCTTCAGGGTCTGCGAAAGCCCGACGGGTAATCGGTGTGCGGGGAGACGGGATGGTGGGGGCGGCGGCGGCGGTTTGTGGCGGTTGCGGCAGTGGCCGGTGGTGGGGGTGGGGGTGGCGGGGGTCGGGGGATGGACAGGATGGGAAGTGGTGGGGGACGGGGGCGAAGGGGGAGCAGGAGTCTTTGAACATTGATGGCGGCGGTCATGAAAAACCCCTATCTCCGGGATCGATTGAAAAGGTGGATCCACGACAGACCCGCCAGATCACCCTTTGATCACCGAGTGTTGCTGTCTGGGTGAGGGCGGAGGGGGTGGGAGGGGGGGGGGGGGGGGAGTGGGACGAGTGGGGGCGGGAAGGAGGAGTGGTAAAATTGGGGGTGTGGTGGGTGCAAGGGTGGCGGGGGAAGGGGGGGTGGGGGGAGGCAGGGGGGTAACTGTCCGTTCCTGAGGCAGGTGATGTGCTTTTTTTGTTGTTGGTTGTTTTTTTTCCAGCCACCTCTTTCTTGTCACACGACGCGATTGCATGTTTGTATGATTTTTGGGTTTGTTTGTTTTTGCAATACTTTGAAAATAGGTTCTTTGCTGTTGTTAGTTGTTCTTTCCTCACCAAACACTGCGTTGCCTGTTGTTGTTTTCACCGTTAAAATCACACGTTTCCTTTCCGCTAGTCATCTCTTTTCCACAAGATTTTTCCTCCAAGACGTACATAGAAGAAGGGGGGGAAAAACAAAACAAAAAAAAAACCCGCCCGTGCAACGCTGCTAGTCAAAAATCACGCGCCTTACGGTTGCATTGTGGGTTTTGCAAAAACCGTTTGACTAAACGTTTTCTTTTGTTTTCCGTTTCGACAACGTTTCGGGGCCTGCTGTGTGTATTTCAGGGCGGGTCGTGACAGCCTGATATTAATCTGGACTGAACAAAAGGGAGACGGAACTCGTGGAACAGACGCCGAGTTTGTTGATAATCCGGGTATAAGAGGATGTGCTTTGGGGAGGGGAGGGGGTGGGGTGGGATGCTGGAGAGGAACGGATGGGGAAGGGGTCGGAGGGGGGGTGGAGGGGGGGTACGTCTGTTTTCTTCGTGCCGTTTTTGGATTTCGCGTCTCTCTTGATGGCGCCGTGCAGTGATGATGAGCCCCTCTCGAACAGCATCAACTGAATCATCATCTTCCTTTCTTTTTAATTGCTTGTGTGTGTGTGTGGGGGGGGGGGGGGCGGGGTGTTGGAGGTAAATAGGGTGGAGGAGTGGAGAGGGGGTAGAGGGCAGGGGTGGGGGTTGGGGGGAAGGCGGGGGGGGGGGGGGGGGGGGGGGTTGGAGAGGGTGTCATTCTTTTTGCAGTGTTGATGTTTCTTTGCTTGCTCTTTTCTTTCGCTGGTTGGTCATGCTGTCTGTTGGTCTGGTTGTCTGTCGTCTCTCTTCTCTCTCATCTCTCTCTATCTTCTCTTCTCTCTCTCTCTCTTCTCTCTCTCTTCACACACCACACACACAACAAGAGATTAAGTTTAACAAATACTTGGAATGAGTCACTGTCCGGAAAGGAAAGAGGGTGTCATGGAAATCGAATGTCATGCGAAAACTTATTTCTTTTGGTGTTCTTTTGGGAAAAATGTTTGCTAACCAATAGGAACCCAATGCTCACTTATGGTAGCTGAAGTATGGGGGGTTTTCAAACGATAAGCAAATAGAAAAAAGTTCATTGTTTTGCTATAAGCTGTTGTTTGTTTTTTGGTTTTTTTTAATCTTCCATAAAACATGCATCAAACAAAGTTCTTATTGGTGAGAACGGCAGGTGCCCTTTATTTATAAGAACATATGTTGAATGTATGCATAAGTTCTGGTTGAAGCTTTGACGCTTCCTCCAAGTAGACTTTGTAGACAAACATAGACAGGATGCTAGGGCAGCTGTTGGAGCATGGTAAAGGAAACTGGACGTATGTGTAAACATGCGGTTTTATTATTAATAGGAATTTGTGATTGTATGGCTGTCCCAGGGAGTAGGACATGACCAGAGCTTTATTTCAGAATTCAAAGACCGTTTGATTGCGTGTTTATCAACAGAATTGGCATTTGCAGGAAAGCGAGGGAAGTTATACCTAAGTTCTAAGCATTCAAAAAAAAAAATCTTTCAGGCAGAGAAGAAACACATGAAGTGATTAGGAAATAAACGGCATGACTACATTTCGCATAATTGGAACTTACAAACAAACCAAAACACTAGCAAACTCAGAGTCAGAAATAAGAGAGAAGTCACTCACTCGCACTGAAAATAACTCACTCACACACATAAACAGAAAAAAACAAATGCAAATACACAAAAATAATTAATCTTTCTTTTATTTTCCTTCCCTCGAACCTTGAGGGGTCAAATCTAAATCTTTTTTCTTCTAATGAAGATATAATCTTCTTTTTTTTTTTTCTTTTTTTTTGTCCAGGCCGAGGGCACAATAGAAATCTTTTTTCTTTTTTTTTCCAGGGGAAACAAAACGGCAAGTACGTCGGGGTCACACCACTGTCACACTTCACTTTTGCACACATGCATTCATGAACGCATTTACTCATTACGCACACGCAATCTTTCCAATCAACCAAAAGGCGCGCACTACCGATGTTTTTTTCTCCCCCTCTCCTTCAGGGGAAAAACACTTTTACTAAATCACTTCAAACAATTTATAAACAGATTTTTATTATGTATCTCTTTCAACGAGAGATTATATAACTAATATTAATTCAAGATTTATGAAGTCATGCCTTCACATAACACTGCGCCCAAGATCAGCCAGGAGAATAATTAATTCCTTCAATCATTGATGCTATGCCTGCATCAGATGTAAGGATCGTTTCATACTGTCAGGATTCCCTGTCTCTCTCAGACATCGTATGCCCCCTTGGAATTCTCCCGTCACTGGTGTTATGAGTTCGACTCCTCTTCCCTCGACTTCTTCTGTCACTGGAGAGATGAGTTCTCAATTCCTCTCCTCGATTCTCCTGTCACTGGAGAGATGACGAATTCCAACTCCTCTCCTGGAGTCTTTAATTGTTGGCGGCTGAAATACCGGTGTGTTCCCCACACCATGTCCATCTTGAACCACCTCAACGGGGTGAAAGGTGAAAGGCGAAGGGCTCTGAAACAGAATAAGGTTCGTGTAAGTAACTGCTTCTCAATTCAACATATGAATTCTTTCTTTCTCTTTTCTTTAAGTTTTCCCCTGTAGCTTTCCCCCAACTATCTTTGGCCTCTTCTGTATTGATCGGTCAGCAGTGAGGATCAGCGTCCTGACAGGTTCGAGTTCTAGGCCATTGCTGGCGCTAAAACTGATTCTTTAATCCCTCATCCTAGTGAGTGCATACTCAGTGTTCAAAAAACATGGACCAGCACCTTACCAGCCCTTGTTAAAATATCTCTCAGTGGTCATTTCACCAATGACCACCGTTGTTTATTTCATGAGTCATTCTCACAATTATTTGGGGACGCCCGCTACACTAGTCAAGCACATAAATATAACAAGACAGTTCGATGTGTCAAAGTCTATCTCTCTCTCTCTCTATCTCTCTCTCTCTTGTACACACACACACACAACACCACCACCCCACCACACACCACTCACTCCACACAACACACACAACACTACACAAAACTCGCACCCCTCCAACCCCCCTCCACCCCACACACAACACACACACACCACAACTCGCTACCCCCTTCCCCCCCCCCACCCCCCCCCAACACACACCGTCCTCTCGGCCTCACGCTATGGAAAGAAGACCTAAAGCCTCTTCTCCCGCGTGCCCCCCCCTCCCCCCCCCCTTCTGCCTTACTTCCCTTGCTCCTGGTCGCGTGCGTCGATTGTCCTCCTTGTCCCCGACGACGGATGAGTTGGGGCCTGAGGGGTTGGGGGGGTGTGGGGGGGGGATGAGAGGGAGTGGAAGGGGAAGGGAGGAGGGGGGAGGGGCATCCGGATGTCTCTTTCACGGCTTTTTAACGAATCCTCTGGTATTATTCTTACATTCTTCTTCTTCTTCTCCGTTCTCTGTTTTTTTGTTAATCCCATTGTTTTCTTTTCTTCTTTCGTGAAAAACTTCCCTTTCCTCGCTCTCTCTTCTCTTCTCTTTCACCGCGTATGTGTGTGTGTGTTGTGTGTGTGTGTGGGCTGTGTGTGTGTGTGTGTGTTGTGTGTGTGTGTGTGTGGATCAGTGTATGGTCTTTGATACTTTGTATTGGTTTTGTGTGATGCGAGTGCGTGCGTGCGTGCTTGTGTTCTTGGTGTGTGTGTGTGTGTGTGTGTGTGATGTGTGTTGTGTGTGTGTGTGTGTGTGTGTGTGTGTGTGCATGTGCGTGAGGGATGGAGGGAGGGGTGTATGCAAGAGAGGGGGGGTGTGATGATTGTGTGTCTGTGTGTCTGTATGTGTGTGTTTGAGTTGGTGGGGGGGGGGGGGGGCAGAGAGAGAGAGAGAGAGGGAAAATCAGAGTGTGTGTGTATTTGCGCGCGGCGCGCGCGCGCGCGTGTGTGTGTTGTGTGTGTGTGTGAGTGTGTGTTAGTGTGTGTGTGTGTGTGTGTGTGTGTGCTGCGAGTGCAGTGCGCGCGTGTGTGTACGCGCGTGTGTGTACGCGCGTGCGTGCGTGTGGTGTGTGTACGCGCGTGCGGCGCGCGTGTGTGTGTGTACGCGCGGCGCACGCGCGAGCGTGTATTTGATTATTATGTGTGTGTCTGATTTTCTCGTCCATCCCCACCTTCTCTCTCTCTCTTCTCTCTCTCTCTCTCCTCTCTCTCTCTCTTCTCTGCCCCTTTCTCCCCACCCCTCCACTTCCTTCCCCCCTCCTCGTGTTCTCTCTCTCTCTCTCTCTCTCTCTCTCTCTCTCTCTCTCTTCTCTTCCCCACCTTTCCTCCCCACCCTCCCCACCCCCACTCCCTTCTTCCCTCCCTCTTCACGTGGCTCTGTCACCGAGCCAATGTTTTAGCGATGTGCCCAAGTAAAGGTTCAGAGAAGAAGAGTTAAGGGCAGTGGATACAGAGAGAGAGAGAGAGAGAGGAGAGAGAAAGAGAGAGAGATGAGAGGAGAGAGAGGAGTAGAGTGGAGAGAGATGAGAGAGAGAGGAGAGAGAGAGAGAATGAAGAGGGTAGGGTTGGGAGAGGAGAGAGCAGGATGCGAGAGGAGGGGGCGGAGAAGGGGAAGGGAGAGAGCGGGAAGGGTGGGGAGGGGCGGTGTGGAGGTGGGGGTGTCGAAGGAAATGGAGTAGGGGTCAGATGACACGGAAGTGCGAGCCAAAATGAGATTCCATCTTTTGATCTTGCCTCTTAGAGTCGTCGACCTGCGCGGAAAGAGAAGAGAGAGGAAAGAGAGAGCGAGAGGGGGGGGTGGAGAGGGGAGGGGGAGGAGGGAGAGAGAATTGAGAGGGGGAGAGGAGAGGGGAGAAAGGAGAGTGAGAGGAGAGAGAGAGAGAGAGAGAGAGAGATGAGGAGTGGTACAGAGAGAGTGGAGAGAGGGACAGAGAGAGAGAAGAGAGACGACAGAGAGAGAGATGAGAGAGGAGAGAGAGAGAGAGAGAGAGATGGAGAAGAGGGAGGATGAATAAAGAGAGGGTTGAGCCTCTGCGGGGTTGGTGGGGGTGGGAAATGGAGGAGGGAATGCGCTGGCGTGGGGGGGGGGGAGGGGGGGTGGGAGACTGGCGGACAGCATTGGGGATTGGATAGGTGAAGGGAAAGGGAGGGGAATAGGTGAATGACCCCCCCCCCCCCCCCCCCCCCGCCACACACACTCACAAAAAGAATAGAAAGCAAAAGAAGAAGAGAGGGGGAAAGAAGATTGAAAGGAAACGAAAAAGAACATCTTTGTCGTGCACGAGCAAACACGTTTGAGAGCGAAGGTCACGCGGGCTCTCCCCCTCTCTTCAGAAACACGGTGGGAATTTGCCATTCACTTTTCATTCCCATACCAAGCTGAGGTGCCGTTGGGTTTATCATTTCTCTCTCTCTCTTCTCTCTCTCTCTCCTCTTTTCTCTTCTTCTCTCTCTTCTTCTCTCTCTTCTTTCGCTTTCTCGTCGCTGTCCTTCTACCCTCCCTCTTCCCTCTCTCTCTCTTTCTCCTCCCCCTCCCTCTCCCCCTCCTTTCTCTCACCCCCCCTCTCTCTCTCTTTTTGCTCCCATACCTCTTCTCTCCATCTCTTCTCTTCTTCTCTCCTCTCTCCTCTCTCTCTCTCTCTCTCTTGCTTTCTCGCTCGCTATCCTTCTCCCCCTCCCCTTCCCCTCTCTCTTTCTTTCTCTCCCCTCCCTCTTCCTTCTTTCTATCTCTCTCTATCTGCTCCCCCTCCTCTTTCTCTCTCTCTCTCCTCTCTCTCTCTCTCTCTCTCTTCTCTCTCTCTCTCTCTCTCTCTCTCTCTGTGTGAACTGGTTGCGACTGACGTTGTCCAAAACCCGAATCTTTCACCGAGTTTCAAAACGGCGTGACTGAGGGCGGAAATGAAGCAAAATTTAGAAGAGAGGGGTTAGTTACCGCCAAGGGACACAAGACAAATACAGTACAGGACAAGACACCGATGGCATTTGACCTTTGGGTCCTTCTTCAGGCGAAAACAAATAACCATTTAGGACGGTGAAAAACGAAGAGGAGAAACACTTATCTTCTCATTTCGCACCCTGCCCGACAAAATGGTCGGTGGGGGGGGGGGGGGGGGGGCGGGGGGGGGGGGGAGTGCGGCGCGAACTGAGAGATAAGTGGTTTCTCGTTTTAGTTTTCAATGTCCTAAATGTTACTTTGTTTTCGCCCAAAAGAAGACGAAAAAAAAAAAAAAGACCCAAGGAGGTCGAAATCGCATTGTGTCTTGTCCTGTACTTTATTTGATCCGTGTCCTTGGCGGATAACTAACCCCTTCTCTTTATTAACTTCCGAATCCATGAGCCTGTTGAATGAACCATTTCTAGACTCCCAGACTGAGCTGCAGTAACCGGCAGAAGTGGAACAACAACAGCTGCATCACTGTCAGGCTCCGACACAGGCAGACACAGTAAGCAGCCTGCAGGCAAAAACAGCAGCCAGAAACAGCTGTAGCAAGGGTAGTTAGTAGTTGTGGTATTGTAGTAGTAGTAGATAGTATTCATTGACGGTAGCAGCAGTGACATCGACAGTAGCAGTGACGTCCGATGCAACTCTGCAACAGCAGAAGAAAAAAGCCCGTGGCACTGAAGCAGCGTGCTGCTATGCAGCAGCAGCAGGAATTGGTAGCAACTACCGGTGGCAGCGTGTATCTTCGCGCGGCCAGTATACCCCCTCCCTTCCACCCTCAAACCCCACCTACTGCAGCTGCAGAAGTATGTAATCAGTAGTAGCAGTGTTGTTATGTGGGGCTGGTGGTAGTAGTAGTCATCCAGTATTTGGAATCCGTTTAACCTATGAATTTTAAAGATGGTGGTGGAAGCAGTAGTGGGCAGTAATGGCGACAGAAACAGTTGTAGTGGTAGTAGTAGTGTAGTAGTAGTATTAGTAGTAGTAGTAGTAGTAGAGCAGCAGCAGGAGGAGGAGGAAGTGGAGGAAAAAGGAGCAGTCACAAGATTTTGATTTGTCTCTGACCAAGTTGTCGTGGACTGTCTCTGACCCAAGTTGTCGTGGCTGTCTCTGGACTCTGGTTGTCGTGATGTCTCTGACTTCAGGTTGCCGTGACTGTCTGTGACTCAGGTTTTTCATAATCATCTCTGACTCAACTTTCTGGACTTGACTCTAAGTCAGGTTTTCACATATGTAAGTTTTGTTTTCAAATTGTCTCCATTTATATGAGTTAATAACATCTTGAGCGTTATTTAGTTGCCTGGAAAAAAAGAAATAGTACAATACTATCATAAGTGCAAAAAAAAAATTAGACCTTATGTTTTTAACTCGTTTTTTGTTGTTGTTGTTTTTTTCAAATCATTCACGAAAAGCACATCATGGTTTTAGTTGACAACGTGTCAACTCTCCCATGGCCGGGTCTTCAGAAGAAAACTTCAAAAAGATGGAACTCGTGTGATTTTCTTTTTTTCAGTCATAGAGCAGACGATATGCAAAATAGACAAAGAAGTATTGGCAAAGACAAAACTAAAGGCACGATGTCTTGAAAGAAACACGAGAAAGAAAAACAAAGAAACAAGCAAACAAAGAGACCGTGGTTGTGCCTTCGACCGTCAGATGAACTGCGAGAGTCAAGAGTTAGCCGGCAAGTCAAGCGGTCGTAACAACTGTGGTGACATCAAAAAAAAAAAAAAAAAAAAAAAGAGAGAGAGGAAAATATCACACAGTTGCAAGAAAAATGGACCGGCATTCGTGACGAATCGAACAAATCGTCAAACAATCAAACAAACAAACAATCAAAAACAAAAAACAAAAACAAAAAACAATGTGCACGTGCGCTTATTTTCTTAAACACAGAACACACACACGCGCGCGCGCACACACACACACGCGCGCACGTACGCACACACACACACGCGCGCGCCCGCACGCACGCACGCACGAACGCAAACACACCTAAACGCGCACGCGCACACACACACACACACACACACACACACACACACACACACACACACACACACACACACACACTGTTTGCACCATTAGAATGTCACAAATATTACATTTTCTCCAATCAGACAGTCATTGAAATATTTCATAGCGAATACACAAAACGGAATTTGTTGTTTTGTTGTTGTTGTTGTTGTTCTATTAAAAGAAATACCATATTTTGAAGAAGAAAAAAAGTATAATGTATTTACCCTTTGCGCATGATAACATGTTTTACCAGCAATCAGTGTAACGTTTTCTTCCACTGCAACTATTACACACTTTCCTCAAAGTTGTCAATCCAAAACAAACAACAAAAACAAACAACAAAAAGCAAACCTAAATCAGTGATGATCAACCGGCCGCGGAAAATTTGGGGGGTAAAAAAAAAACCAAAAAAAAACTTTATGAAAATCACCACCCAGACTGTTTTCGTTGTCACACACGAGAAAGTCATACAAGACTTTTTTCCCATTAAAAAAATCCTATACAAAAAAAAACAAAAAAACCTTTAAAACTTTTTCTCAGTCAGATAAAGACAAAGGTGTTTTTTTTTTTTGTTTTTTTTTTTTCAGCAACAAACTGGCGACTCTTGTTCTAGAAGCGGGCGAAACGCAGACAATTTAATTAAGGGGGACGGTACATTGGAGCCCACATCAAGAGGCCAGATCACTATCTCACCATCATCACAACTCTGTGGTTTGTTTGAAGTCTGTCCAAACTGCAAGCCATCAACTCGACTAAATTTTTTTTTAACGGGGGGGGGGGGGGGGGGGGGGGGGGGCGGAGGCGGAGAGGAGGGGGAGGCAGGGGAGGGAGGGGTAGGGGGGGGGAAGAGGAAGGAGAGGAAAGCTTCGTTCCAATGTCACCTACCTCGCACACAGACTCAAAGGTTTAGACCTAGGTTTAAAATCAGGGGAGGGGGGGTGGTGGTGGGGGGGGGGGGGGGGGGGACTAACATGGGAGATTCGGAAAGTTTCTACACCACAGAATGAACAACAAGCGTCACAAGGATCATGGTAATTACAGAATGAACAACAAAGGTCACAAGGATCATGGTAATTACAGAATGAACAACAAGGGTCACAAGGATCATAGTAATTACGAATGAACAAGGGTCACAGGATCATGGTAATTACAGAATGAAAACAAGGGTCACAATGCTATGGTAATTACAGAATGAACAACAGGGTCACAATGATCATGGTAATTACAGAATGAACAACAAGGGTCACATGATCATGGTAATTACAGAATGAACAAAATCAAG
>JAFLJL010016673.1:0-2500 GCA_018398815.1 Conus ventricosus
TCGCTGTTGCCTTGCTGCCCTATAGGGAAGAGTGGATAGACTTGGGCGGGGGAAGGGGGGCGGGGAGGAGAGGCTCGGGGAGAGAGGGAGAGAGAGAGGAGGAACAGGAGAGAGAGAGAGAGACGAGAGAGAGAGATGAGAGGTGAAGAGAGAGAGAGGAGCAAGGGAGTGGAGAGAGGGAGGGAGGGAGGGAGAGAGGAGATTAAACGATCATGACTTTATGTCCAAGGCTTTAAAACTAAAGAATGGGCAGTCCATACATACAGAGAGAGGTGTTGGTGAAGAGGACGTGTTGCAGAGAAAGGCCAGACGCAGACACGGATACAGAGAGAGAGAGAGAGAGAGAGAGAGGAGAGAGAGAGAAGAGAGAGAGTGAGAGAGAGAGAGAGAGAGATTAATGATAAGACTTTTCATGCTCATGTTTATAGGGGAGGAGGAATTGTCACAGAGAGAAAGAAGGGTCGGGGGGGGGGGGGGGGGGGGGGGACACTTTTCAAAGATTGAAAGGAGGGGGGGGGGGGTATGAATGTAACGCTTAAAGATTGAGGGGGGGGGGAGACAGTGAGAGAAATTAAGATAGGAGAGAGAGAGAGAGACGTAGGGTTGAGAGAGAGAGAGAGATGAGTAGAGATGAGAGAGAGACTGAGAGAGAGAGAGAGAGTGAGAGACCTAGATTGAGAGAGGGAGGGAGAGAGAGGGAGGGGGGGGGGGAGAGACGAGAGATGGAGAGTGAGAGAGAGAGAGACTGACTTAAGGGATTGACAGAGAGAGAGATAGAGAGAGAGAGAGAGAAGAGAGAGAGAGGAGAGGAGAGAAGAGGAGAGAGCGTGGTGGGAGAGAGAGAGAGAGAGAGAGAGGAGTAGCGATGTGCCTTCAAAATCGGGTTTGACAGCAAACACATGAGTAGTCGGTCCATATTTAGGAAAAGTACGAGAGGGAGGGGAGGGGTGGGGGAGGATGGGGGCGGGGGGGAGGGGGGAGGGGTTACGGAACTGACAGATAGCGGAAGCCGAGGTAGATCATAAATCGATGAGCAAGTGGCTGGACTCCCCGCCAGGCTGGTGGAGGTTGCTTGCTGTGACGTAACTGTCGGCTCTGTTGTTGGCGGACGTTGGATGGTGGGGGTGGTGTGGTGCAACATGCACGTGTCAGACCGCCGCACAGCATCCAGGTGTCAGTTACAGCTTTCATGTACCAAACCGCGAGAGCGTTTACTGACTCAGCCAATCGCGTAGCCCGACACATTTGTTGATATGTGTGTGTGTGTGTGTGTGTGTGTGTGTGTGTGTGTGTGTGTGTGTGTGTGTGTGTATGGTGGTGTGTGTGTGTGTGTGTGTGTGTGTGTGTGTGTGTTGTGTGTGTATGTGTGTGTGTGTGTGTGTGTGTGTGTGTGTGTGTGTGTGTGTGTGTGTGTGTGTGTGTACTGAGATGGGGAGGGGGAGACAAATTTCATACAACGTAGTCTCTGATTCTTTTTCTTTCTTTTTTTTTTACATTGAAAATGCATTTTGTTTTTGATATAAACAAGGTACATGTAGTCTCTAAGACCCCAGAAGTCAAGACGAGGGTCGTTTCTAATTATGTGCCCCTTGCACTTGAAAGTAACGTCCTCTGATTGGTCCACGAAACGACCAGTATCTCCACTGTCTGGTTTTGTCTACACTTTAGAACTTTACTCCTGTTGCCATGTCCTTTCCCTTCCCCTGTCTTTCATTTCAAATCAGTGAGTTCGCTCTTCCTTTCCCATTATACAATATTCCCCTTGTCTCTCGTCCTCTTCTCCGCTCCTTACCTACATGTCCCCCCCCACCCCCCTTCCCACTCCACTCTACACACACACACACACACACACACACACACACACACACACACACACACACACACACACACACACACACCACACACACACAGAGAGAGAGGCACGCGCGCACGCACGCACACGCGCGCGCGCGCTTGCTTACTCAAATCTTTCTGTTCCGTGATCTAGCGAGAGACTATTTATTCCGTTTTCTTCTTCTTCTTCTTCTTCTTTTAAATTCAGAGGTATATCTAGCCAGCTTTAACGTCTGCCTTCTTGTTTCTGACCTAAGTATGTGGGGCCTGTTTCAAGCCATGACTTCTAGAACTGAATGGCTGTACTTTTGATAATAGCTGTGCAGACCGACAGACATAACAGGGATGAAGACAGAGAAACAAAGAGACAGACAGACAGACAGAAAGAAGACACAGACAGACTGACAGACAGGCAGACGGACGGATGACGGACGCTCGGACGGACGGACAGGCGTGCAGGCAGGCAGGGAGGCAGATAGACAGACGATTATGAATCAACTCATGACGTTTACTGTCCTACTATGATGATAATGGTAGTAATGATCAGTATTATGATAATAATAAAGTATGTCTATGGCGCTTCGTCTATAATTAACTATAAGGGCTTCCAAAGCTCATAACTCACGCGCACACACATTCATACCGTTAAGAGCAAGCCGAGCAAACA
>JAFLJL010016673.1:10000-17500 GCA_018398815.1 Conus ventricosus
TTTTCGTGACAATTTAAAACTCACGAATTTGTCCATTCTACGGTTCGTTTTCCCGCAGTATAACGTTCATCTTTTTAAATGTTTTTAAAAATATGATCAAATGTTTTTGAAGAAATTTAAATGCGGGTTTGTTAGTGCATCGCCAAATTGAATTGTTGAGATTACCGCCAGCAGTGGCCTCACTTTGCTGGGTTTTTGAAGAAGTGTTGATACTTTTTTTCCTTTTTTTCCTTAAAGCGAAAACTAAAGGGAAAGCTGCCAGTCTCACTGCAACCTAGTTTTAGTCCAGGCTTAAGATATCAGTGATGTAATGACTATGTTATAAATTACTGTGGTATTGTGATATACTAAGCTTTTCTCCATGACCTTTTGCTTTGCTAGGTGACGGGTTTGAAGGGCTATGTGTGTGTGTGTGTGTGTGTGTGTGTGTGTGTGTGTGTGTGTGTGGTGTGTGTGTGGTGTGTGTGTGTGTGTGTGTGTCGGCTGGGCCATAATGAAATGGGCATTTTAAACTGTCATGCTTAGTCGTCCAGTCTGGAACCGTTGTGTTTTTACTGTGAAAATTACGCAAAGAATCCCGACTAATTCGGCGGTTTCTACATACGGTGCACTTTAAAACATGACAGACGATTTTCGGAAATCTACAGGGGAGATAATCTGTGTCAAAGCTCGCGCTCAGCGACAGTGATCCCGCCGTGTTCTGGGACAGATGCGCTTATGGCCCACGCCCCAAAACGATTTCCCCCCATCGGTTTGCTGATTAGTTCGTCAGCGAGAGGGAAGACCAATAATGTGGGGTGAAACAGTGCACTTGTAATGCAGACAGTCCATATCCTGATCGATACCCAGGTATGTTGCTTCAAATCAAATGTGTGACTCTCTATATCTATTTGCTTGATCCACAGACTGAGAAAAAGGTAACTCTTCTCCCCTGATTTTATTTTCCCCGAAACGGGTCCATTGGAAAAATTTCTCTCCTGACGTCCGAGAACTTTTGAAACATAATTAAGATGAAGGGGAGTAGTAACGGTAGCAAGCCGATTTGAAGACTACTCTTTAAACTTTGTCTCATATTCGCATATCGTCCGTTGTAACTGATAGGGGAGTTGGGATCAGGTGTCGGGCGGGAAAAGTCGGGGATACTGTATACTTTCCCATGACTGGTAAAAGACAGGGGGGCTCTCACCTGCAGGTGAGGTCAATCGTGCGCCGGTTTGAGTAGTTAGATTACTTTGCATGAACAGTGTGTGTTGTGTGTGTGTGTGTGTGTGTGTGTGGTGTGTGTGTGTGTGTGTGTGTGTGTGTGTGTGGTGTGTGTGCGGGTGCGTGCGTACGCGCGCCCCGAGCGTGGGGTGTGGTGTGTGTGTTGTTGTGTTGTGTGTGTGGGGTGTTGTGTGTTTTGATGTTATTACAGTTGACTGCTAGTGCAGTTGTTGATTATGACATCAAAAGGCGTTGAGACTGTACTGTAGTTCCCAAACGATGGGAAGGTACACAGTACACCGATGGAAGGTACACAGTACACCGATGGAAGGTACACAGTACACCGATGGAAGGTACACAGTACACCGATGGAAGGTACACAGTACACCGATGGAAGGTACACATACACCGATGGAAGGTACACAGTACATCGATGGAAGGTACACAGTACTTCGTTCTCAGACCGATGGAAGGTACACAGTACACCGATGGAAGGTACACAGTACTTCGAAAGATGAGTATGAAGGAAACCGATAAATACTTTTCTGCAGCGTGGAAAAAGAAAGTACAGATCCGTTAGATGTCTTTCCAAACAGTACGTAATCCAAAAATGTGTATGCTGGAGCATCCCGCTGTAGTAATCTACTGATATTGGTTGTCAATGAAATAGCAACCTGATGTTTTAATTGGCATGTTACTTATGTTAGCTAAACCTTATGTTTACAGTCAAAGTGAGAAAGTGGGGGTGCTTCCTCTTTGCTCCCTTTGCCTCTAAAACATGGATGTTAGCTGGAAAAAGGACCACAGCAATGGATAGGAACTGTCACAAACTACTAAAGGTTTTGGAATACATACACACCGCTGTTTGTGGAACTGCAAAGAAACTATTCTTGCTCTGATACTCCGGGCTGATGTTTTATTTTTTCTTTTTTTTTTGCAGTGCCCTATCAGTTTGTTTTGTTTGTTGAGAATTTTGTGTTGCACTTTGGGTGATGATTTTGTTTCCGGAGACTGAAATGTCTCCCTCCCCCCCCACCCCTGCCCCCTCATTACTCGCTCTCTCTCTCTCTCTCTCCTCTCTCTCTCTGCTCCTCTCTTTTCTCTCTCTCTCTCTCTCTCTCTCTCTCTCTCTCTCACTCTCTCTCCTCCCCTCTCTCTCCCCTCCTCTCTCGCTCTCTCTCTCTATCTCTCTCTCTCTCTCCTCTCTCTCTCCCCCCCTCTCTCTCTCTCTCTCTCTCCCTCCCCACTCTCTCTCTCTCTCTCTCTCTCTCCTCTCTCTCTCCTCTCTTTCTCTCTCTCTCCCCTCTCCTCTCTCCTTTTTCTCCTCTCTCTCTCTCTCTCTCTCTCCCCTCCCCCTCTCCCCCTCTCTCATCTTTTCTCTCTCTCTCTCTCACCCACCCGAAAAAGTTTTTCCAGCTCGCTGTCTAGCTCACATCAATTATCCATAATGTAGTCTGGGACTGTGCAGCAAAATTCACCATAGAAAGTTAAGTCAGTGTACAGAAAAGCTTCAAAGATAAGTCTGCCAGATTCGTCTTTTTCAGCCTCCGAAAAACAGGGTAAATCAAACACACTGCCGCTGTAAACAGAACATGTTTAAAGAAAGCTGTACCTGTGAATAAAGTACACAGTTTATCTGGCCCCCCAAAGCCTCAGAGATGTACTACTAAGGGTTTGTGTCGATATGATTCTAACAATTACATTCTAATTACGTACTCGGATCGACATGTTCAAAAATATTTTTGCATTTTCTCTTTCCCCCAAACCTAAAATTGTGCCGTTCACTGCACACCTTCAAAAAGACTTTCGAAAATAAATTTACAGACTCTTTGACGTAGACAAGACTAAAACTGTCTCACAGAAGTTTTTTGCAGCAATCACTTAAATCATCAGCAATTACAATGTTTAGGTTGTACCCCCATTAGCATGTCCAGAAATGATAAACCCCTAACTAACCTTGCTCAGTGAGGAAATTGTTTCTCTTAGGAGCTGTATCTGTTTCATGCCATACCATCACCATCATCATCCTCGTCTGATCGTGCATTCCACCAACAATCACAAAAATACAGCCAGCACCGGCAAATAGACACTGTTTTTCTAATCACCTTTTCCTCCTTCCCAACCTCTGCCCCGCCCTACACACCCACACCCATCCTCCCAGTCCTTACCCCCCTCCCCCCTCCCCATTAATATTTTTTTGCTGTTGTTGTCTGCATCTAATGAAAAGCATACATGTCATGTTTTTGTCAACTTTTTCATACAAATGCGTTTGTGTGTGAAGAATATTGAATTGACATAATCACCATGATTGACCATAATCCTGCGTGCCTGTATTCTGTCTCTCCTTGTTCATTTCCATTGTTTCTCTTTTCCTTTCTTGTCTTTAAATCTCATTGCAGAACTTAGCTTACCAAGAACAGATTGGAAGAATAGGTTCTCCTAAAATCTCAGTCCTTGATCAAATAAAAGTTTTCAGAGTTCTCTCTCTCCCTCTCTCTCTCTCTCTCTCTCTCTCTCTCCCCCTCTCTCTCTCTCTCTCTCTCTCTCTCTCTCTCTCTCTCTCTCCTCTCTCTCCTCTCTCTCTCTCTCATGCTTAAAAGGCAAAGCATACTATTTATTGACCAGGAATTTTTTTTAATGTTCTTCTTTGCGATTTTGTGCGCTTGAAATTTGGTATTAGCTTTTGTCCATGCATGTGAAACAAAGACCCTGATGGCAGATCTACACAGAAGCATAAAGGTTGAAATGAGATACTGCCGCGAATGGAGCTTATCTCCTGCAAAGATAATGTGCGGGAAACAATCCAGGTGGCTGTTATCCTCTTTAAAGACCTGCTGATGACAGTCCAGAAACAGAAACTGAAATAGCAGATCACGTTCTTCGATCATCTGGCCCTTGCAAATATCACCTTACAGGGCATTGCAGGAAGAAACACACACAAAAAACGGTAGGGGGGGGGGGGGGGGGGGGGGGGGGGATAGAGAGAGATGGGATGATACACCAGGGATGGACAGGTCTGACCTTTGGGATTCCCAGAGAGAAAAGGGAAAGAGAGAGAGAGAGAGAGAGAGAGAGAGAGAGAGAGAGAGAGAGAGGGGGGGGGGGGGCAGACGAGGATGAAGGAGGATTTCATTTCAAATCGTGCCCCAAACGACACCTAGGGTTACGGGACGGATGATAATGATGACGATGACGACGAGGGACGATGATGATGGTAATGATGATGATGATGATGAGGGATTTGTTAAAAAAAATGATGTTCATGATTCCTCTACATGCTTTGTAGACACGGAGAAAGAGAGTTGTGAGAGAAAGAGAGAGGGGGTGAGAGGAGAGAGAGAAAAGGGAGGAGAGAGGAGAGAGAGAGAGAAAGACAGAGAAAAACAGAGAGAGACAGAGGGGGAGAGAGAGAGGAGAGGGGGAAGGATGAGGGAGGGGAGAGGGGAAAAGAGAGAGAGAGAGATGAGTCGAGAGAAGAAATCGCTACTACAGGTAGATCTTCACAACCGACTGATCAGATTTGTGAACAGGATCCACAAAACGTAACACGAAACTTTTTGGCCCCCTTAAAAAAAAAACACGTTCGTTTACTGAAGAAACAGGGGGAACCGCGACGACAAGCATGCGTCACTGCCCCTTTGGGTCGCACCGTGGCGCCCCTTGTCTAATGTTGTCTAAGCTCCTTGTGCCACCGGAGATTGCAGGAAAAGAAGTAAAACGTTGCACTGTATATGCCAGAAAGATTATATGAATAAGAAGTAATACATAGCACTGTATGTGCCAAAAAAGATATACGAAAATAATTTAACACATTGCACTATATGTGCCAGAAAGATTATAAATAAGAATTGAAACAATTGCACTACATGTACTAGAAACGGCTAACCCATAGCGGGAAAGGAAAAAACAAAACGTGGTCGGTATGAACAAGTTTTAAAAGGTTTAGAGGTCAGTACAAGGAAAACAGAAACATAAAGCAGTCTCTCTCTCTCTCTCTCTCTCTCTCTCTTCCTCTCTCTCTCTCTCCCTCTTTTCTTCCTGCTCTGTCCTGTCTCTCCCTTCTCTCTCTCTCTCTCTCTCTCTCTCTCTCTTCTCTCTCTCTCTCTCTCTCTCTCTCTCTCTCTCTCTCTCTTTCTTCATCTCTCTCTCTCACCTCCGTCTGTCTGTCTGTCTGTCTGTCTGTCTGTCTGTCGGCGGGTCTGTCGTCTGTCTGTTTGTCTGTCTGTCGTTTGTCTGTCTGCCCTGCCTGTCCCTCCCTTCCTCCCTCGAGCTCCTTGCTCCTCCTTCCCTTCTCTCTCTCTCTCTCTCTCTCTCTCTCTCTCTCTCTCTCTCTCCTCTCTCCCCTTCTTTTCCCTCTCTCTCTCCTCTCTCCTCTCTCTCTCTCTCTCTCCCCTTCTCTCCTCTCTTTGTCATGATAACTTGTTACTTTTTTTCAGCCATTATTACGGCTGGATAAAAAAGAATAAACCATTTACTTTCCTTTTTCTCTCTCTCTCTCTCTCTCTCTCTCCTCTCTCTCTCTCTCTCTCTCTCTCTCTCTCCCCCTCCCTCTCTCTCTCTCTCTCTCTCTCTTCTCTCTTCTCTCTCTCTCTCTCTCATCCTTCAGCTCTCTCCCTCACTTTCCTTCATTCCTATCGATTATTGCCGTCCATCACGACTCTCTCCCTGTATTGACCCATCTTGTGAGTATTTCCAAGTATCGGTCTGTCTGCCTCGTTGAACGGGAGAACTGAGTTTTTGTGCCAGAAGTCTTGGCCTTATATCGACATGACGAATTACTGCTGGGTTGGAGATGCTACCATTTTATGTTTTAGGGCGGGATATTTATTTGACCTTCTGTTTAGCAGACGGGCTCCAGAATCCAATTTCCCGACATGGACTTGCGAGTGGGTTTTTAACTCACACTTCCGAGGGTGAAGTCAAGTCAGGTGTTTATCGCTCAGCCCATCACGAAGGCCCGGGCCAGGGCTATTTTACAAAAGATGTATTAGTTCAGAAAAGGGTTTTATTTTTAGTGGTTTCCGTTTGGCTATTTTTATTTGTCAGTTTGCAGCAAGGTTGCGCAGAAACTAAGAAACCATTCTGACCAAACGTAGTGGAAAGTAGTGGAAAGACCCACAAAAGAAGATATTAAATGTTGGAGTGGAATTCGGGAATAAAAGGTGACCCAAAGGGTTAACTGAAGAATAAGAGGACTGTTCATGTTGACGGGGATTTGCGCTTTCCCGCGATCCCCCTGTACTTCTGAAACGCAATTGTGTTCTTGTTCTTGTTTACATTTGTGTTTGTCTGTTTGCTGTCCCTTTCTTCTTGACAATTGTTGGGGTTACCTGATGAGTGCATACTCTCAAACGAATAACTGAACCGATAAACTGACTTCAATTGAAGCCTGACAGCCTGGTAGACGCAGATAGTGACAGTGTGTGTATTAAATATCTGTTCAGAGTGAGGTCGCAGCCTGTAAGTTACTGGGGACTCACCATTTTCACATTTTCGTTTCCCGGTCTTTGGGTGCATTTCATTGGGGGGGGGGGGGGGGGGGGGGGGGGGGGGGGGGGGGGGGGGCTGAAGTTGCGTGGGCGCATGTTTCGGATCATTCACGGGATGATGCCAAAATTCAGGGGAGGAGCATTTGTGTCTGGGTTCGAGGAGCATTTTTTCTATCTTGGTCGGATATATTGGACTTATTATGTTCAGAATGTTATCTTGCGTCCTGATATATGGACTTCTTTTTGTATCAGAATTGTTATCTTGGTTAGATATATTGGACTTATTTATGTTCAATGTTTCTTGTTAGATTAAATTTGGGCTTCATAGTACGATTTTTTATCTGGTCTAGATATATGGATTCATTTATGTATCAGAATTGTTATCTTGGTCTAGATATATTGGACTTCATTTATGTATCAGAATTGTTATCTTGGTCTAGATATATTGGACTTCATTTATGTATCCGAATTGTTCTTGCTAGATATATTGGACTTATTTTTTACCGAATTTTTATCTTGGTCTAGATATATTGGACTTCATTTGTATCGAATTGTTATCTTGGTCTAGATATATTGGACTTCATTTATGTATCCGAATTTTTATCTTGGTCTAGATATATTGGACTTCATTTATGTATCCGAATTGTTATCTTGGTCTAGATATATTGACTTCATTTATGTATCCGAATTGTTATCTTGGGCTAGATATATTGGACTTCATTATGTATCGAATTGTTATCTTGGTCTAGATATATTGGACTTCATTTTTGTATCGAATTGTTATCTTGGTTAGATATATTGGGCTTCA
>JAFLJL010016674.1:0-28019 GCA_018398815.1 Conus ventricosus
CATTAGACATGTTCTCACTGTTTCATCATTAAGTGAGGGGAAGCTCAGGATGAGCTGAATTAAAGTGCACTTCGATTTATCACTTAGCTTTTAGTGGAGAGGATAGCTGATTTCTCTGTTGTGGCTGGTGACTGGATCCTGCTGTGTAGACCTGTTGCTGTAGTGCTGGGCTGTGGTTGTCTTCACAACTTGTCTTGTCCAGTGTCTGTAGTGTAGCCCAGTTTATGGGCGCAGCCTCGGTTTATGGTGTAACCCTGGTTTATGGCATAACCATGGTGTATAGCGTAACCACGGTGTCAGACGCGCTAAGGTCTGAAGGGAAAACACCTATACTAACACCCCCCTCTATACACACACCCACACAACGTTAACAAATAAACAATATATTTATTCAATACAACACGCTGTCGCTCATGCACACACCACCATCCTGCACGAAAGACCCTCCCAACATCAACAGTACGCAAAACACAAAATATCCAACCAACAAACACAAGCATACATCAAATCCAAGCTACCAGCGACCACCCACTGATGATCAACAGGTCGCACGACACTTTGAATCACAATAATGGTCACTGAAATTTTTTTAGGATGCACAAAAACTTCCGCAAACGACCCCACAAACCTATACGAGTCATCAACTTAATGTCGTAACAGATGCATGTCCAGGTGAATATCCCACAATTCAGACTAGGCACGCTGTAACTTGTGGGACACACAGTTTGGCTCGGTTAATCTGTCACCTCTCACCACCCGATGATGACGGAGTATACACGGACAAAACGACGCCGACGACGACGATGCAGAAGACGATGAAACACGCACTGGGTTAAAGAGGGGAAAAAAAGAAAAAAAAAAAAATATATTATATATAAAGCGGTCGAGGGTTATGCTGTAGAAACCACGCAATCACAGCCTATGACTCCAGCTGACTAACGCCATGGAAATCAGCCGCCCAAAGATATGGATGCACGAGCCAAGACGAGTCTGCACCACCACCAACCATGGGCGCGCGCGCTTCCCAGCACGCCCACACCTGCGGCAGGGCTGCAAGCCTGGGTCGGCCTGGGTCAGCTCCGCCTGGGTCAGCCTGGGTCAGCTCCGCCTGGGTCGACCCTCAGGCCGTCACTCAGCCCAGACGTCTGGTCAACCCCGGACGCTGCCCATCCCCACTGGAAACGGTTTGGTACTAGCGGAAAACGACACACCCGAGAACCTTGGACAAAACAAAACGTAGGGAGGCGCCACACACTGACTACACCCTACACATACATTTACGTGGCGTCACAGAATCGCACCTTGATCTGAAACGTGACCCACTTCTACAAAGAACAAAGACTCCACTTGGTGGGCCAGAACAGCCTCCAAAAGCCACACCCTTCAGGTCCGAAAGACCCAATGCCAAGAGTCTGCTTGACACCCCAGCCAGAGACCGAACTGAACTTAAAGCGCCCTGCGCTCCTGCAGGTAGAATGCGGACACTCACTCAACATGAACTCACGTGCACAAGACAACACACACTGCACGGGACGAAACAAGACGCACAGGTTCTGGGTTTGACACTCGCTCAACCCTGGGCGTTTAACACACGGAAATCTGCCTTAGCAACCACCAGGGCGTCCGTGAAACGCTAAACTAATAAACTATAAAAGATTCCGGGTGTGTCACGTTCTCCCTCCTTCCACCACCTCTTTCTCTATCTTTGATGCCATGTCATACAAAACCGGGCTCTGGGTCATGACAAACCCCCCTCCTAAAGATCCAATCCCATTGGATTTCAAGAACCAAAACATGACACAGAGCGACGCTGCCCGTACCATCAACACACATATGACCACTAAAAACCAGGACTAGTAGCCATCACTCCCTGGGAAACCCCAAATGCTGGAAAACCCCTCCAGCCATGAACTCCAGCAGGATACCCGCTCCAACTGGCAAAACTCCTCTTACATCTGCTGAGAAAATCAGCGCTATATTGTCCCTCCCAGGGATTGCCTCCACCAGAAACTGAAACGGCTGGAGCTGGAGCGCCCACCTTGTCACCCTCCCACTGGTTGACTTAATCGGTGTAGGTACTGCAGAGGAGAGTGATCAGTTTGGACAGTGAACTGCTTGCCATACAAATAGGTGGCAAACTTCTGAATTCCCCACACAAGTGCCAAACATTCCTTTTCATGATGGGGTAGTTTAGTTCCGCATCCCCCAACTTCTTGCTGGCGCACGCCACGGGCCACAATACCCCATCATGCTTTTGGAACAACACAGCTCCCAGTCCAGTCCCTGACGCATCCGTTCTGAGGAAAAATGGCTCCCCCAGCACGGGCAGCCTGACACTGGAGTAGAAAAACTGTTCTTCAACCTTCTGAAGGCCCTTGCACAATCTTCGGTCCATCGGACCTGTCTAGGCTGCGTCCCTTTTGTCAGGTCTGTCAAAGGTAAGCGATGTCCGAGAAAACCGGGGATGAACCGTCGGTAAAAAACCAATCAACCCAAAAAAACTCTTTACCTGCTTCTTGGTCTGGGGTCTTGGCGCGTCCTTGATCTGACATGTCTTGTCTCCACAGGCCGAATCTTCCTTCGCCAATCACGTGGCCCAGATAGACAACTCTCGCCTCCCAACTCACACTTAGTTGGTCGTGCTGACAACGAGCATTCTCTCAGCCGCTGAAATGAGCAGAGGATTTCAAGGTGTCGCTCCTTTGTCTCTGTAGCAACCAATACGTCGTCAATGAAGTTGTCGACGTCCTCCTCGGCAACGGACGAAGCAACTTCTCATCATCCTCGTGAAAACAGCTCCCGCAGTGCACAGTCCAAAAGGCATGACCTTCCACTGGAATTGCCCCAGAGGAGTAACAAATGCAGTCTTGGGGCGGTCTTCCTTCGCAACAGGGATCTGCCAATATCCTTGGCCAGGTCAATCTTGCTGAAAACCCGCTTCTGTCCCAACTTTGCAAACAGGTATCAATGTCGGGCATCGGCTCCGAATCGAACACCACAACCTGTTCAGTCGACGGTAATCCACGCAGAAGCGAATCTTCCCATCCTTCTTCCTCACAAGACCACTGGAGTGCGTAAGGTGACACGGAGGGCTCAATAACGTTAGTTTCTGCATAGCCTCCACCTCCTCCCGGATCGTTTCCCTGCAGGCGAACGGGACTTGATACGGCTTGGACCGCACTGGTACGTCGGACGACAATCTCACATGACATTCCTCCAAGGTCGTACACGCTGGCACGTCTGTAAGAACGTCGCCAAACTCCCGAGTGAGTCCTTGACATCCGCAGCGAACGTCGGATCCTCTGCCAAAATGACGACATCCGCAGGTCCCTCAGTGGCTGTTAGCGGAATCAAGGGAATGTCCCCTCCTATGGGAGCAGTCGGTGATTCTCATCTTCTTCCTCCACCACTACCGCTTGTACCTTCACTGGGGGTTGTAACTCTGCAGGCCGCTCCACGAACTTCTTAAGCAGATTGGCATGGAACAACTTGCTCTTTGGCCCCATCTGGACCTTGTAGTCCACCTCGCCAACTCTACCAGTCACATGGTATGGGCCCCGCCAGGCCAGCTCCAGCTGTTGTGTTTCAACGGCCGTAAGACCAACACTCTAGACCCGACTGGAAACGATCGTCTCCTCGCCGGAGATCAAAGTGCCGCTTGTACACCACAGCAGCAGTGGCGACGTGTTCCTGTGCCAAAGTACATGTCTCAGCAATCTTGTTCCTGAGGTCCACCACATACTCAATGGAGGTCTTTAAGCTCAGCCTCCTCAGGGCGCACCCACGACTCCTTCAGTATTGATAGGTCCCCGCACTGCTCGCCATATAATAATTCAAAGGGGGAAAATCCCGTGCTGGCCTGCGGTACTTCCCGGTAGGCAAAAAGCAGCGCTGGAAGCCACCGATCCATCTATCTGGCCTGTCCTGTACCAAACGGCGCATCATCCTTTAAGGGTCCCATTAAACCTTTCGACAAGTCCATTGCACTGAGCATGGTACGGCGTGGTATTCAAACCCTTTATGGCTAGCAGGACGGTACACTTCTTCATCACCTGCCCAGTGAAACTGAGATCCTCGATCCGTAAGCACCTGCTTGGGTATACCAGTTCGTGACCACATGGTGAACGCCGCCTCGGCCACCTCTCTGCTGTGATGTATCTTAAAGGCGTCGCTTCCGGGTATCTAGTGGTGTAGTCCACCTGACAAGTATATACCGATGACCTCGTCCAGACATCGGCGTCAACGGTCCGATCAGATCTAGTCCAACTTTGGTAAAGGGTTCCTGCTCCAGAGGCATCTTGACCAAGGGTACGGTGGAACCCGACCCTTGTCGATGGTGCGCTGACACTGCGGGCATGACTGGCAAAATCTCACGATGTCGGCGCAGATTCCTGGCCAGTAGAAGTGAGGCAGAATCCTGGACTTGGTCTTTGTGGTTCCAAGATGCCCTGACATGGGAACTCGTGGCCTAAAGCCAGCACTGTGGGCCTGATCTCTTTCGGTACGCACACCTGAGTGCACGCTTCCTGGGTTCCTCTAAACTCCTGATCAGCACTCCCCTTTCTTAAAGTAACTGACTTTCCCGTCCTCATCCGGACCTCAGTCTTATCCTCGTATGCCTTCCTTGCTCTA
Organism: Conus ventricosus; assembly: GCA_018398815.1. Taxonomy (NCBI): domain Eukaryota; kingdom Metazoa; phylum Mollusca; class Gastropoda; order Neogastropoda; family Conidae; genus Conus; species Conus ventricosus. The sequence continues at coordinate 4,633 of JAFLJL010016674.1, forward strand.
CTCAAGGTGGGGTCTTCTCTTTGTCCCTTGATCAATCATCTGAAGAAGCGATCAACAACTGACTCCTCAGGGACAATGGTTGCTGGGGTTCCTTGTCCTTCCGGGCCTGAGCTCTCGTCTGTACAACCGCGAGGGTGTCCGGCACAGCATAGACGGGAACTCGTTCTAAAGGCGCTCCACGCTTCCGCTGGATAAAATTTCCAATGAGGACCTCTTCGACTGGACGCTCCATGACGAGGGCGCGTAAACTCCCTGTGACAAACGGCGAGACGATGTCAACCAGCGCCACTGGTAGACGAACCTGACACCGGGACTCGGCCAGCGTGATCAGGACGGTATCTCCTGTGTACTGATCAGGATGTACCAGATGAGAAGCCACCACTGAATAACCCGCTCCCGTGTCCTAATCCCTGTACCATTGTGCCGTTGACCTGAATCTCGCACCTAGGGGAATAGGGCTTCTTGGCACATGACACACACAGCAAAGGAGGGGACTTCAACACATCTTTAGCAGCCTCCAGCACATTAATTGCCCTACCGTGTTTACGCCGTGGGCACTCCCTAACTATGTGGCCTGTCTCCCCACACAGGAAACACTTTACTGTATTTCTCAAGCGGGGGGGCTTGAGGGGTAGCGGTTGGGGTCGCTGCTCTCCGGGAGTCTGAGTCCTAGGCTGAGGCTCTGACTCCTTGGGGTATACGCGCCGTAACTCCTCTCTCTCCTTTTTGCAGTCGCGCCTAGACGCCTGGCCTCTGCCACCACAGTAGCCTCCCGAGCCACCTCTGTCGCTGTTGCCGGGGAGACGCGACGCACCTCAGTGGTCAAATCGGGGGTCAAGATCCGATACATCTGCTCTGTAGGAACAAGTCCTGAGATCGGTCGCCGACTGCGGATCCTTTCCTGCTGCCAAGCACCACAAATCCAGGCAGGCGACCATCCTGTCCAGCAGCTGCTCAAAGGTTTCGTCCTGCTCCTTCTTCATCGCCCGGAAACGTTGCCTGTATGCCTCTGCATCCAGCCGGAAAAACTTAAGCAAAGCCGCCATGACCTGGCCGTAGTCAGTGAGATCCTGCGGGCGTAGTCTCAGCACTGCCTCCCTCGCCTTGCCCTCAAGAGCGCCACCACCTCATCGACCACGACTTCTGCCTCCACCGGCACAAACTAGCCATCCTCTCGAAATGGGACAGATAGGCGTCGACATCCTCGCCATCCCGCAACGGGTCAAGATGAACACTGGTGGTATCCGCTTGGTCTTCCTTCCTCTTGATCTCTTCCTCCTTCTATCTTCGTCCCTCAGTGCCTGAGCTTCCTCTTGAGAACCCGCTCGTGCTCCCTATCCAGCCGCTGTGCTCCGCCTCACGCTTGAAACTAACCTCCTCGCGCATGAGCCGCAACTTTTCCTCCTTGGCCTCGCGCTTAAACCGCAACTCTTCCTCCTTGCGAGCCTCCTCTTTCTCCTGCGCGTCTCGCTTGAGACGTAGCTCATCTTCCCTTGCCTCCTGCTCTCTTTCCTGCGCATCCGCTTGAGACGTAGCTCATCTTCCCTTGCCTCTGCTCTCTTTCCTGCCGGGCCACCTCGTCCAGGCGTCGGCCTACAAAGTCCGCCAACTCCCCTCCTGTAACCCATGCTTTTACCTAACCGGACATACTTGCCAGCCAAGGCGTCCAGCTGTTGCTCTGCCATAACCTCCCTCACCAACTTACCCGCACGCTCCTTAACTGCCGGAGACGTTGCCACAGGAGTATGACTTCCTGAACGCAGCTTACGGTCACTCGGGGTGTGCGACATACTGAACCGACTATCCTACTCCAAACCGCGACTGACACACACGATTACCACGGAGCACCAAAAACCTATGCCGATACCTGGAGAGAAAGTTAATAACCACAACCAGTTACTTTTCCCAAATTTGTAATGAACCCTGGAGTCAAACCCAACCAATGTACGGAACTGAGCCCCAGCTACGTATACCTTTACACTCCACAAAGGTGTGTGACACCGGGGGTAACAGACAAGCTACCAAGCACAATACATCAATGCTCAATGCTTAGCAAAACCTAGGCATAAAACATCAACAAAGCATAGTCATCATCATCAACATCAACAACACAATGCAATAGCTCACAACCAAAATTATACCGTGATCATTTTCAAACAACTCATACCCGATCAAGTTCTCTTGACATGGCCAGATATTTCACCACAAATCACACAGGGAGGGTCCACACAACCAACACGACACAGCATCAACCTAATACACAAAACTATCACTTTATTACACACACAAACCCTATGACAAAACAAACATTACAAAGCACATCACTTCCACACACTAACAATGGCAATTAGCAGGTCTTACACGCCTGAGTGCTCATTGTCTATGCCTCCACCTTACTAGGCACGCACCCTCCAACCACCTCTAACTACACACTAATACATAACGACACAAGACAGGACAAGGAACTGAGGTTATGCTTGACAGCCACTCACAGTTCTAATCGCGCCGCCTCCCTAACCAAGGCGCGCACCCAACCAACCACCGCTAGACTACCCCCACCCCTACTCTACCTAACCCAACAAAAAGTTACCCCGCATCTCCACCAAATTGTCAGACGCGCTAAGGTCTGAAGGGAAAACACCTATACTAACACCCCCTCTCATACAACACACCCACACAACGTTAACAAATAAACAATATATTTATTCAATACAACACGCTGTCGCTCATGCACACACCACCATCCTGCACGAAAGACCCTCCCAACATCAACAGTACGCACAACACAAAATATCCAACCAACAAACACAAGCATACATCAAATCCAAGCTACCAAGCGACCACCCACTGATGATCAACAGGTCGCACGACACTTTGAATCACAATAATGGTCACTGAAATTTGTTAGGATGCACAAAAACTTCCGCCAAACGACCCCCACAAACCTATACGAGTCATCAACTTAATGTCGTAACAGATGCATGTCCAGGTGAAATCCCCACAATCTCAGACTAGGCACGCTGTAACTTGTGGGACACACAGTTTGGCTCGGTTAATCTGTCACCTCTCACCACCCCGATGATGACGGAGTAACACGGACAAAACGACGCCGACGACGACGATGCAGAAGACGATGAACACGCACTGGGTTAAAGAGGGGAAAAAAGAAAAAAAAAAAATATATATATATATAAGCGGTCGAGGGTTATGCTGTAGAAACCACGCAATCACAGCCTATGACTCCAGCTGACTAACGCCATGGAAATCAGCCGCCCAAAGATATGGATGCACGAGCCAAGACGAGTCTGCACCACCACCAACCATGGGCGCGCGCGCTTCCCAGCACGCCCACACCTGCGGCAGGGCTGCAAGCCTGGGTCGGCCTGGGTCAGCTCCGCCTGGGTCAGCCTGGGTCAGCTCCGCCTGGGTCGACCCCTCAGGCCGTCACCTCAGCCAGACGTCTGGTCAACCCGGACGCTGCCCATCCCACTGGAAACGGTGGTACTAGCGGAAAACGACACACCCGAGAACCTTGGACAAAACAACAACGTAGGGAGGCGCCACACACTGACTACACCCCTACACATACATTTACGTGGCGTCACCAGAATCGCACCTTGATCTGAAACGTGACCCACTTCTACAAAGAACAAAGACTCCACTTGGTGGGCCAGGAACAGCCTCCCAAAAGCCACACCCTTCAGGTCCGAAAGACCCAATGCCAAGAGTCCTGCTTGACACCCCAGCCAGAGACCGAACTGAACTTAAAGCGCCCTGCGCTCCTGCAGGTAGAATGCGGACACTCACTCAACATGAACTCACGTGCACAAGACAACACACACTGCACGGGACGAAACAAGACGCACAGGTTCTGGGTTTGACACTCGCTCAACCCTGGGCGTTTAACACACGGAAATTCTGCCTTAGCAACCACCAGGGCGTCCGTGAAACGCTAAACTAATAAACTATAAAAGATTCCCGGGTGTGTCACGTTCTCCCTCCTTCCACCACCTCTTTCTCTATCTTTGATGCCATGTCATACAAAACCGGGCTCTGGGTCATGACACACGGTTTATGGCATAACCATGGTTTATGATGTAGCCACGGTCCCAGGTCTGCTATAAAGAGAACCTGGTCTGTAGTTAAGTCCCCGAGAGTCTGGCTTGTTGAATTCACACACTTGCCCTCCATCTTTCGGAAGAGGTGTTAGAACTCAGCCAGTAAAGGATTACTCTATTGTAGAGTTTCTACTATAATCAACAATCTCCACTTTTGGTTAGTGGCTGAGTGAGCTTACAACAGAGCAGGAGACAGTAATACAATGCTAAACAATTTCAGTCAAATAGCTCTTCCATGTTTTTATGAGTTAAATTACATTAACTTGGAATACACTTAGCCCAAGTACACATGTAGTGTAGACTTAAGGTCATGCACTACAAATCATTCCAACAATCACCAGTATTCATAAATCAACTCAGCCATTTTCACCTAGTACAGGCATACTGCTTTTCTGATCTAAGTTTATCATTCAGTTATTATCTTAACCGATAACATTGCAAACTGGCAAAAGTCAGATGGTACACAAAGAGTAGTGGTCAGATGGTTAGCAAAGAATCATAACCACATGATGATAGCTTTTACCACATGGTGGCAAGCAAACTACTACCACAGAATACTCATTCATCATTTTGATAATTGTCACCAGGTATTAGCACAAAGTTACATTGTTAAACCACAATGGCATACATATAATCAATGTATAGATTCGAAATGTGAAATCATAGTTTCAACTTACATTTCTGGGGAAAATCAATGACTTAGACTTGGGATCAAGAAGTAGGAGATAACCATGCCTTCTCTCTAGTCGTCCCTTTGTCTTTCACTGTTCTGATATACAGGCAGTCTTGAGGAGTCAGTGAATGGGATGTGCTCATTGTCCCTATTTTAAACGCTAAACTGTGTATTCTAGATTATTCTCTCAAGACAGGCTGTTACTCAGGGCAATGAGAGGAAGGGGAATTGTCTGTCAGTTCCTCCCTTTGATTGGGGATTGCCCAATCGCAAATGAGGGAAACTTCCCTTGTGCCGTACTGAGATCAACGTATGATAATTTATGCACACATCTGTGGGACGAATGCTAATGAGCCAAGTGCGAGTAAACCACTCTTACACCACTCACTCAGCTGTGCGCGACTGTCTATGAGCGGATGGGTGAATATTAATGGGGGAGAAGGGGGTGTGTGGAGAGGGAGGGGGCATGGGCCAAAGGGAGGAGGGTTGCCGGGTCCTCTTTGCTCTAGTCATGTATGAGCGCCGTGTGGCAGCTGTCCAAGTAGAGGAGAGACGACCAGCAATACAGTGATGTAACTTATTTTGCAACGTTTGCCTGTTGCAACTTATCCCAGACTGGGGAAGGAGTTAGTGGGGTGAGGGTTGTGATCGGCAACATTGTTTCTACGCAAATGTAAATTTTTCGATATCCATGCTGCCACATTAGGGACTGGGGAAGAGAGGGTGGGGGTGGGGGGGGGGGGGGGGGGGTGGGGGGGGGGGAGGAGGGTGAAGGGTTGAGAGGGGAGAATTGGCATAACTTAGATACATGTAGATTGGAATCCTGTACTGACGTGTGTGTTACAGATGGGATAGGAAAGGGGGGAGAATGGGGCCTGTGTTTGTACAATGTGTACAAGAGGGTGGCTACTTGGGACTGATCGGGTGGACTTGTCAAGTGAATCTCTCTCTCTCTCTTCTCTCTCTCTCTCTCTCTCTCTCTCTCTCTCTCTCTCTCTCGCTCTCTCTCAGCAACATTTACCGAAATGATGTTATGGTTAGAGCTCTAACAAGAAAACTATCCCATCAAAGAAGACAATGTCTTTCTGGTGGTGTTCTGTCACTGGGGCGGACATAATCGTCTAGGTATGTTTCAGTGGTCAATATTAATTGTAAGAAGAAACGTTGTAGCTGGAAGGATTGATAAATATGTGCTTAACTATGACAGAGATTTGCTCCTGTTTGGTCTTTATGTTGTGCTTGAAAACGGTTCTTTCTCTTTTTTTTAAATGGAAATCAGAGATGGAGATATTTATTTAGAAGAACAAAATCTTGTATGCTACCCAAAACGAAGAATTAGATTTGTTAATATTGAGTGACCTTGATGTAAGAACTGGATTCGAACAGCCATGAGTGAAATTATAAGTAATTATTCACCTGGTTTTAATGATGACAAGTCTGTGAATGATGATGTTTTCTTTTTTCAGAAGAACGAGCAGTCACTTCTCTCGTCAATTTGGCGCAAGATTTCGTTCTTCGATTTTTGTTGTCCTGAGTGTTAGCTAGCTTGCCTGAAGAAAACCTAAGAGGTCGAAATGCGTCATGATTTGTCTTGTGATTCGTTTGTTCATGTTTGGTGGATGCATTACTTAAAACGTTTGAAGAAGAATGATTTATGTCAAAGAATCTGCTTTCTCCACAACACTGTAGCTGAATGTCGAAGATGGCATTGACTCTAGCACGCACCTGTTGAATTTCGATGGACAACTGTAATGTTGACAGACCATAATGAAAACTGGTACTGAAGATAGGCCATGGTCAGAATATATTTCCTTCATATTTATCAAGTGGAATTGAAATTCTCATGATACAAACAAAACAAAAAAAAACAACAACAAAAAACACAACAACCACGCGCGCACATGTGTGTGTGTGTGTGTGTGTGTGTGTGTGTGTGTGTGTGTGTGTGTGTGTGTAGGGAATGACACAGGGGCGAAGGTGAGGATTGCGATGAGAAGCGGGGGAGGTGCCGTTTCGCCGCTTCCTGTTTTGCCGCTTGGCGGCGAAATGGGAATAAAGGGGACACTTTCTAATTGGTTTCGTTTCACCTCCGCGCTGAGTTAATACACCCGTTTCGCCGCTTCAAAAACTTCGTGATAGGGAAGATAATGGATTGAATCATGTTCACTGCGTGAAAATGTGAGTTCTTTTAAAGCTGGATAACTTCCTTTAACTGTCTATGTCATCTTTTCCTGAGTGTCAATCCGAGTCATACTCTAGTCATGGAGCTGGTTTAAACAAAACGAGGAGGCGTGAGCCTCAATAGCGAAGGGTTTTCCTACAGAGTAGATAAGAAGTTAGAGGATAGAGTGAGATGGAAATGCAAGAGAACGGAGAAATACCGGTTCTAACTCACCCGTTCGAAACTAACGTTTCGAACGGCCGCCCTAGAACGGTATTTCTCCGTTCTCTGACAAGTAAGACTTCAACAATGAATTAAAAATGATAATCCATCACACATTCTCTTTCAATAACCAAAAAATAACGATTATCTACAAACAAACATACTGTGTAGGGTTATCCGTTTTCAATACTAATTTAACTAAACTTTTTAGATTGTAGTTTTGCTTCAATCCTTTGTTTTTCTTGTTTGTTTTTAATAACATTATTTTCGCGCAAACATTCATCAAATGCGTCTCTGTCTTTCATGTGAAATAAAACTACAGTCTTTAACTGTTCTCTAAAGTCTTTTAAAACTGAGTTATATTTCTGACATAAAATCCACACACTTATCCCAGCATGTCTTCCACTGAAAGCCAGTTTTGATAAAGTGTTTCTCTTTTTAACTATGTCTCTTTCTGCCGAACAGTCATCTATAATAAATAGTGTCTGCGTTCCTTCAAATGCTCTATAAAAGTATTGTAAACACTCACTCAATTTATTGCTAGGATCAACTAAATATATGTTATCATCCGCCCATATAAACCTTCTATCATGATATGTGTCACGACCGACCCCTGGAGGTCTGCCCTGACAGGATCGGTCTAGGTGGGAGTGAAGGGAGTGACTGACCTCACACGCTCCGCAAGAGACCACACAATAAAGATTACGATACAACACCCCATTTATTCACACCAGCAAAATAAACATTCCAACACACGCACCATGCACGATCACAATAAAGCACTCCAACGCACACAACATGCACAATCACGATCAAGCACTCCAACGCACACAACATGCACAATCACGATCAAGCACTCCAACGCGCACAACATGCACAATCACAATCAAGCACTCCCACACCCACAACATGCACGATTATAAATAAATATTTCGCCATACGACGTACACGATCACAATTACAGCATTCCAGCACATATGACATATACATAATTATAAAGGAATATTCCCAGTATCAATCCTTTCTCACACCATGGAGTGCGTCCACATCCCTGCCCCTGTCAAGTCCGCAGGGAGCACCCTGTCGCCTAGGTGCTCCGAGCCGGGCTGGTTCTCGCAGGGAGTCGCCCAAAGCCGACACCCTCGACTCCAAGCGGGCAGTGAAGAGCGTGTCCGGGGGGGGGGGGGGGGGGGGGGGGGGGGGGGGGGGACGTAGCTGTTACTGGAGGTCCTGGACGGGGGTCCAGGCCGGCCAGTCAAGACGGCGGGCTCTTCTAGCAGTCCACGGTCCCGACCAAGGCGTGGCCTCGACCAGCGCGTGGCACCATCCGTCCGTGGTCTCAGCCAGAACGTGGCCTCGACCAGCACGTGGCACCATCCAGTTCGTGCTCCAGGTTGAAGCCCCCGGGAGGGGGGAGGACGTAGCTGGAGGAGAGTCGGAGAGGAGGAAAGAAGAAGGAAGGAGGAAGGAAGAAGGGTACTGGAACCCTGCCGTCAGTACCGTCTGACCATTGCTGTCAAGTCTTAACAGCCACTCGCATGATGGGCGAGGGGAAGTGTATTAAACGCACACAGTACACCCATTGAATCAAGTCTTCCCACACGATGCAGGTAAAAGACTGCATTAAATCAACAGGTTATAAAACAAATATGAATTATCTTCACCCTTCTCTCACTCACGCTTAACGTTTTCCTTCCTTAGGAAAAAAATCGACACAGCGACTATCGCTTAATAACTGCCACCACATTTGCAAATAATAATTCAATGGCATAACTGTCACATTTTAAATAAACACATTTCAAATAACACAAATCTTCAACCACGCATCCAAACGACAAATCATGCGTACGCACGCTCGTGAACATAAAACTCGTTTCCTTCACACACAAACAGACGGTGGCCGAAGGATAAAAGTCCGGCGAATGTGACAGGGGCGGACGAGCGAGACCAAGCAAGTTCCAACCCTGAATCACAGGTTCTCTCCTTCCCCACCGACTACCGCATCACCAGATGCATAAACAGGAGAAAGAATTTTGGAAATAATTTAGAATGGCCAGGTTAAAGATTGAATTAACCAGAGAGAAAGGTCTCAACAATATTTCTCTTACAATTTCGAAAACAAAAGAAAATTGCGCAAAAGAGAAGACTAAGCCGGCTAACAACAACAAATCGAAATAAACAGACACAAAACTGATGCTTACCAGCTACCCGTGGGTGACCCGAAGTAGGCGGGTCAAAGGACTCTCTCTACCCTCTGTCCAGTCGAGAGGACAGAGGCGAAGATGCGGAAACAGAAGAAATGATGTCCCTCTCCTACAGGCCGACTGCAGGAATTGAAAGTACTGACTGTACTCTCGATGATAAGGTAAAAAACCAGGACTGGAGCAGGCGCCCCAGAGACATCTTCCGCTCGAGTGAAGAGCTAACCTCCCTCAGCAATGGCGGCCAACATGCCATGCTGCGTCACAGAGTGAGCATACTTCAAACTAAAAGAAACGAAGCACGTGCGACAGGTAAAAAAGACAGGCGAGAGGCCGATAGACAGAAAGTTCGAGAGAAAGGTACCGGCCACCCGTGAACTTGCAGGATGAATAGCACGGGCGGTGGAATTAGAGAGAGAGAGAGAGAAAGCAAACCGAAGTTGAGCTGAACCACACCAAGGTGCAACTGCACCGCAAGCCACCCTAAGGGACGGATACACGACAACAGCAACGACAATAAACAAATAAGTTATTCCGCCACCCTAGGTGGGTCGAACGTCGTAGGCCTCGTGACAAACTCGTGACAAACCCCCTTCTAAAAGCATCTGTTTCTCTGAGATACAGTGCTCCTTTGAACCTTGTCGCATGTGCAACTTCACAACAATGGGACCGAACCCAACTCTCTGTGATCGAAGAGTACGATGAATCCATACAAACATTCCACGATAGAATCACACGGGGAAATACATAATACTACATTTATCAAACAACTAAGCAAACCTTCAACCATGAAAGTAACAATCCGAACCATTGGTGATTCACTACCGTTAACCTCACTGAAGTGACAACTGTCACTACACCTGATACAGAGACCAAAAAGGGATATAACCCCGGTTGAGGGGAGGTGTCCCTCTGACTGATTTTCCAATATGCTAACTACGGAGCTCGGCTAAGATAGTCAGCATCCGTATTACAGGAACCCTTGATATGACGGAAAGTGAACGCATGACTCTGCAGTTCCACTGCCTAACTCATGAGTCGATGACTGACTGGCCGGATCCGGTCCAGGCACTGAAGAGGATGATGATCGCTCTCCAGTACAAACTTCCGGCCGTACTTCTTCTTGGGCACGCCAGTGCGCGTCCAAATCTGCCTGAGAGATTCAGCAACAGTAGGGGCATCGATAGTCCTAAGCGGGACAGCCTCTGGGTATCGACTCGCAGATTCTACCACTACCGAAGTGTAGCGGTGACCGCGCATCGGATGGTGGATTAATGGGTCCCAACAGGTCGACCCCAACCTTGCTGAATGGCTCCCCAACCCGTGGCACTGACCCTAGGGGAACACGCGTCAAGCGACCCCTAGGCGTTGTCCGCTGGCAGACATCGCAACTGCGGCAGTACTGCCTAACCTGTGAGTTCATCCCTGGCCAAAAGAAGTCTTGTCTTACCCGCTCGAGAGTCCGCTTTGAGCCCATATGACTGCCATGGGGGAATCGTGGGCCTGCCGGAGAACAGACTCTCTCAAGCTTTGGGGAACAACAAGCTGTTTGGCCACACGATCTGCCTGAGTGGAAACCCTAAAGAGGATCCCTTGTGGAGCTTGAAGCTCACCTTGGCGTGTCGGGCCGACTGAGCGGGACGATCCACAAGTTGTCGTAGGCGTTGGACATCCAAGTCCTGGCCTGAAGACGGATAATGCTAGCAGGATCGGCCCTTGCCAGAACCTCGTTAGAGATCGGCTGAAGAACGGGACGCAATTCCTGTTCCTGCTTCTTAGCTTTGGCGCGTGTGGTGACTCCCACACACGCCTGTACGGGCAAATCCGTAGACACGGACTGACTGCGTCCGTCCGCGAAGGTGATAGTATTCCCTATGATAAGGGATCAGAGGTCGCTCCACCGCGATGGCCCATACTTCGCCACAGAAGTAGGGGGTGGAGATAGAAACGAGTATGAAGGACGGGTGGAGGTAAAACCAGCCTCAACCCGCACACATCGTAACTGGCGCCCCGCCGGGCCTTAGGAGAAACTAAATCCTTATCCACAAAGAGTGTTGATGCTCCCGAATCCCTGATGGTGTCGACCAAGGATGAACCAACAACAGGAAAGAAACATGGACACTCTGAACCACTAGAAAGCTGGGACGGAACCACGTTAGCCGAGGCGCGAGGATGCTGGAGAGGACTAGCCCCATGACTACAGTGGCTCTAGGGCAATCTTTCCTGATGTGGCCAGGACGACCACAAAGAAAACACAGTCGGGGCGCTGAAATCCCGATGAACTGCCTCCCTTGTTCCCCCCACTAGCAGTTGTCGGCACCTTATTGCTACCAAATCTGTGGAGGGCTTCCTCTCCGTATCTGGGCGATGCCCATAAGCCCTACGAGCTTCAGCAAACACCTCAGCTGTGTGAATCGCAGCCGCGAAATCCTGAGGTGCTGTCTCGCCTATCGGATCCTCAACTCTGGGGACACAGTGTTGGTGAGCTGTTCAATGAGGATCAGATCTCCAGCTCCAATTAGCTAACTGACGCCAGTACCCTAGCGTCTTGCGCAGCCTATCACCAAACTGCACGAAGGTTCTCATCATTATTCTTCTTCATGGACTAAACTTCCTCCTGTAGGTCTCTGGGGTAAGGTGGAAACGCTTACGCAGAGCCAACTGCATGTCTGCATAAGACGCACCTTCATTTAGAGTGAGCACACACTCCCTTGCAGCACCAGATAATCCAGAAAAAAGGTTGCATAGCCTTTTGCTCCTCAGACAATTGTTATGAACAAGCAACCTTGTCGAAATGCTCTAAGAACATATCAATGTCCTCACTAGGTCTGAACTCTGGAAGCTTTAACTTTGGGCCTCTAACTCTATCACTGCCTGGTGATTAACCCCTGGTTTACAGATGCGGGAGCCTGCGAAAGAAGTTGTTCCATCTCTTCCCTGCGCAGAGCCTCCTGTCTGGCAGCCTCCTCTCTACGTTGATCCAACTCTTCCCGACGGAGGGCAGCCTCCTCCCTACGCTGAGCCTCCTGTCTAGCAGCCTCCTCCCTATGCATAATCTCCTGTCTGTCAGTCTCCTCTCGGCGCAGAGCCTCCATCCTGTCCAGCTCGTCCCTACGGAGCCTTGCTCTCCCTACGCAGAGCTTCCTGCCTAGCAACCTCTTCTCTGCGCTCTTCCCTACGCAGGGCTTCCTGCCTAGCAGCCTCTTCACTACGCTGCCGCTCCAGAATATAAGGACAGAGGTGATATCCTGAGCGGGGTTCACCACTCCCGACACGGGAGGATGACCCGACTGAACCCGTCCCTTGGGCCTCGACTTTACCATGAGGAAAGTCTCCCGGGGCATGCTCCTTACGAGGGGAAGCCTGGAAAGGAGAAGGTTTCGGTCTCTGCGACTCAACAGAAGCCCACAGTTGCTTCGCTATACTCTGACGCTTCCGAGCGGAAGTGCCAGTCGGGGTCTCGACAGGGAGACCCCCCAGCGAAGGAGGTAGTAAAAGTACTCACTGGACTACCTGCTACAGCACTGGAATAGGTAGAAGTTACCGTAGTCGAAGTACTGGTACTAATAGTAGGGACTACAGTAACATTTTGAATACCCTTCTTCTTCGCGCAGCGTCGCCATACCACCAGCGCCGGACGTCGCCATGACAATAATATCCTACAGTTTTCCAAATACAGGGAAAAACAATTCACTAGAGAGAAAAAAAAAAACAATATTTTTAGGGGCGTGTGTATATGTGTGTATGTGTGTGTGTGTGCGTGTGTGCGGACAAGTTCCGGCTGCTCCCACTCTGGCAACACCGCGCTCTACAGCACGAGCAACAGTGCGGTGGGGTCACCGAAAAAAAAACACAAAAAAAAACTATGTCCGGCTGCCCCCACTCTGGCAACACCGCGCTCTACAGCACGAGCAACTGTGCGGTGGGGCTGGCCGAAAAAAAAAACAACAAAAAAAAAAAAAACTAGCAGACGGAATCCGGAGAGAGGGAAAAAAAAAAACACTAGCGTCCGATACAACCCCTGTACTCAACAACCTGGTAGAGAGAAAAAAAAAAACAAGAACTGGCTAAATACAAACACAGGAATGGAGACTGAGCGGCAAAGAAGGCAAAGACTTACGGCCGTACCTGCGTGAGGTACCCGGCGGAAGGAGGTCTGGACGCGGTCGACTCCCCTTGGTCTCACCTCGACTCCCGAGACGCCGGATGTTCCCTCAGGCCACAACAAGACTCCCTTCACGCTAGAGTCACCCAGCCAACCACCCACGAACAAACACGACAATACTGACTAAACATATACAAACAGACAAAACTAAACAGGTACTCTGCGAAACGAGAGAGAGACAGCCAGAGCCCTTCAAATCCCGGACGAGCCCCCACAATTGTCACGACCGACCCCTGGAGGTCTGCCCTGACAGGATCGGTCTAGGTGGAGTGAAGGGGAGTGACTGACCTCACACGCTCCGCAAGAGACCACACAATAAAGATTACGATACAACACCCCATTTATTCACACCAGCAAATAAACATTCCAACACACGCCACCATGCACGATCACAATAAAGCACTCCAACGCACACAACATGCACAATCACGATCAAGCACTCCAACGCACACAACATGCACAATCACGATCAAGCACTCCAACGCGCACAACATGCACAATCACAATCAAGCACTCCCACACCCACAACATGCACGATTATAAATAAATATTTCGCCATACGACGTACACGATCACAATTACAGCAGTCAAAATATGACATATACATAATTATAAAGGAATATTCCCAGTATCAATCCTTTCTCACACCATGGAGTGCGTCCCATCCCTGCCCCTGTCAAGTCCGCAGGGAGCACCCTGTCGCACTAGGTGCTCCGAGCTGGGCTGGTTCTCGCAGGGAGTCGCCCAAAGCCGACACCCTCGACTCCCAAGCGGCAGTGAAGAGCGTGTCCCGGGGGGGGGGGGGGGGGTGGGGGGGGGGGGACGTAGCTGTTATGGAGGTCCTGGACGGGGGTCCAGGCCGGCCAGTCAAGACGGCGGGCTCTTCTAGCAGTCCACGGTCCCGACCAAGGCGTGGCCTCGACCAGCGCGTGGCACCATCCCGTCCGTGGTCTCAGCCAGAACGTGGCCTCGACCAGCACGTGGCACCATCCAGTTCGTGCTCCAGGTGAAGCCCCCGGGAGGGGGGAGGACGTAGCTGGGAGGAGAGTCGGAGAGGAGGAAAAGAAGAAGGAAGGAGGAAGGAAGAAGGGTACTGGAACCCTGCCGTCAGTACCGTCTGACCATTGCTGTCAAGTCTTAACAGCCACTCGCATGATGGGCGAGGGGAAGTGTATTAAACGCACACAGTACACCCATTGAATCAAGTCTTCCCACACGATGCAGGTAAAAGACTGCATTAAATCAACAGGTTATAAAACAAATATGAATTATCTTCACCCTTCTCTCACTCACGCTTAACGTTTTCCTTCCTTAGGAAATAAATCGACACAGCGGACTATCGCTTAATAACTGCCACACATTTGCAAATATAATTCAATGGCATAACTGTCACATTTTATAAACACATTTCAAAATAACACAAATCTTCAACCACGCATCCGAACGACAAATCATGCGTACGCACGCTCGTGAACATAAAACTCGTTCTCCTTGCACACACAAACAGACGGTGGCCGAAGGATAAAAGTCCGGCGAATGTGACAGGGGCGGACGAGCGAGACCAAGCAAGTTCCAACCCGTGAATCACCAGGTTCTCTCCCTTCCACCGACTACCGCATCACCAGATGCATAAACAGGAGAAAGAATTTTGGAAATAATTTAGAATGGCCAGGTTAAAGATTGAATTAACCAGAGAAAAGGTCTCACACAATATTTCTCTTACAATTTCGAAAACAAAAGAAAATTGCGCAAAAGAGAAGCTAAGCCGGCTAACAACAACAAATCGAAATAAACAGACCACAAAACTGATGCTTACCAGCTACCCGTGGGTGACCCCGAAGAGGCGGGTCAAAGGACTCTCTCTACCCTCTGTCCAGTCGAGAGGACAGAGGCGAAGATGCGGAAACAGAAGAAATGATGTCCCTTCCTACAGGCCGACTGCAGGAATTGAAAGTACTGACTGTACTCTCGATGATAAGGTAAAGAACCAGGAACTGGAGCAGGCGCCCCCAGAGACATCTTCCGCTCGAGTGAAGAGCTAACCTCCCTCAGCAATGGCGGCCAACATGCCATGCTGCGTCACAGAGTGAGCATACTTCAAACTAAAAGAAACGAAGCACGTGCGACAGGTAAAAAGACAGGCGAGAGGCCGATAGACAGAAAGTTCGAGAGAAAGGTACCGGCCACCCGTGAACTTGCAGGATGAATAGCACGGGCGGTGGAATTAGAGAGAGAGAGAGAGAAAGCAAACTGAGTTGAGCTGAACCACACCAAGGTGCAACTGCACCGCAAGCCACCCTAAGGGACGGATATCACGACAAACAGCAACGACAATAAACAAATAAGTAATTCCGCCACCCTAGGTGGGTCGAACGTCGTAGGCCTACGTGACAAACTCGTGACAATATGCTTTGTTCCATTTAAGTGTTGGGCAGAAAATTACAATATAATCAAAATTATAGCGATAAACTGTTTGTAATAGGTCTAGGACAAATATTGTTTTTCCACAGCCAGTTTGTCCACAAATCAATGAACAATGAGGCTCTTTTGTCATAAAGTTTAACTGCTCCATAGTTTTTTTATAACAGAATTTAATCTAATCCAGTTATTGTTTTATTCATGCTCTCTGTCAAAACTTGTTCAGTATAATAAAATCCTATAAGATCTAAATGTGTAAGATTAATCAATTTAGTTCTGTAAGATTGTTTCTATTTAGAACTAATATTGATTTTGTTGCTTGTTGTTATGAATTTAATATCCTCGCCATTATGAAGAATGACGACGGTAACTTTAAGTTTTTCAACGTCTAAGTTTTGCCAGCTAATTAGAATTCCTTTTAGAAGGACGTCATTAACGCCCACAACCCATCCCTCCTCTCATCTTTTAAGACAGAAATTTCAAATATCATTGTGAACGCATCTCCTAATTTCATTTGCGGAATGAACTGTAATTTTGTAGAAGCATCTTTTAAAACTGATTCTCTTCTGTGGAGGACGTACTGTTTATTCCATACGGCTTTATTTCAATCTTTTCTGACTATTGTCCTCTGGCATAAGACTTACATGTAAAGGGCCAGAGTTGAATGCTTTTCTGAAACTTTTTTGACGGCTAAAAATGTAAATGGGCTATGAATTCAAATTTTATGTCCATTCTAAATATGGTTCCAAGTGCCATTTGAGGTCAGGTTTTCGAACTATTTTATATCATTACTGGCCAACTTATTTGCTTCTAGATTGCGCTGCTGTTTAGTTTAGGTAACTTTTTGCTGTCGCCAACCTCTTTGCGTTATAATCACCATCTTTAGTGTACTCAAAACCATACAAGCGCCTATCTCACCGTTCTGTTCAAAGTCCGCAACGTCTGCATAGGTCTTTTATTCTAGGTTTTACACCTTACAGGCGCAATGTAACTCCTGATTCTTCTGGCCCACGCGACATTATTTTTAGTACAACTTATTATTTTATTTCCAAAACAATGTGTAGGTTATCACATTTTACGACTTTTCCTGTTTTGTCTGTGATCTTTATATTAATGATCTGACCCTCCCACAAGCTAATTTTTTAAACTGTAAATTAGGGAATTGATATAATTTATAATCGCAATATGCAGCTTTCCCTGACGGAAGAGCTCTTAAAACAGTTGAGGGCCTTCCATCATGTAAGTTTTCATCAGTGCTCAGCTCATCCAATGAACATAGAGTAATGATGTAATGCAAGATCGAGCGGATTTTTCCTCATAAGTAGTTTTGTTTGGTGGTGTAACTCTAAATCTATGATTGTCAGCTGCAAAGCCTAACATTTTAGCTAGCTCTTTATCAAAATAGTAACTGCTTCTTCTTCAGGCTTGAATGTTAACATTGTTTTTTAGATTTGCATTGTTAAGTTTGAGAGTAAATGTCGAAGTTACTCATTGCTTCTTTTAGTGAACAAAACCCGTAATAACCATCAGGTATTCTTAACTGGCTAACTTTGGCCCCTGTTTTGTCAACTTTTAGATCTTATTATTTATTCTTTGATTCACTTATATTAAAACCATACAACTTTGTAAAAAATTCGTGGAGTGCGACCATTCTGGTTCCGCAATTGTTATCAATAGCATGTTCTAAAAACGAAGGACGGTCTTGAGTTGTTATTGTTACAAACATTTTTTAAACGAAATAAAATGAGTGCATTCAATATACTAATGCAAATATTCTGTTGGGCCGCACTATAATCTTAAAATATAGCAACTGACACCTCGACATTTCTGTGACTCAGTCTGACACTTTCAAGTAAAGGTGAGTACTCCATTAAAAGATATCTTAACCCCCCTATTAAAAAAGACTACATCGCAAAAGTGTGTTTTAGTCATCCGATGCAGTTTTATCAGAACCAGTTAAACTTTGCTGTGTTTTGTGCAACAACTGGGTGTGGAGTGTCGTATGCTGATCATTTAAATCATCCTGATCCTTTGGTGAGGTTGGTGTATAGATTTCATTTCTATTACACCTTCAGGCGTATTTTGAACTGAACTGCAAGCACCATTACCTAATGACAACCCGTTTAATCCATTCAGCAACCGAATAGACATGAAGGCTTTTGAAAGGATCTGTAACGATTCAATATTAATGTTAGACAGACTTTAGACAAAAGTTGGATCTTAATCATGGCTTAGGCACCCCTCATTTTTGGGGCGTGCACAGAAAGTATAACTATGACTGGCATCCTCCTTACACATCTTTCTCTTCAGGCACAGCTGTTCACCTCGGGTCTATAGAGCAAGAGCATAAAACAGCATGGACAACATTTATCTTAGACACTCTAAGGGCCTAACTAGAGCGGGAATAGAACGAATAAACGACTCTATTCGTACTTACGTTTGGTGTTTGCTAGGTTCGCAAGCACAGACAAGGTCGAGCATAACTAATCTTCTACTGGCTTTGTGCACAAAAAAAATTTAGAAATTTAAGGACCCATTTTTTCTACAGTTGATTTGCCTTAAAGTTGATATGTATGATATGATATGAACACTTTTTTATCTCAAAGGATGAAAAATTAAGATAGGTGATAATAAACAGTATAACAAGAAACATGCATAAAAAAAAGCATCCTCAAGTGGCCACTTATAAAATTTACATATCAGCCAACACCCACCAACCCACCACAAACACACACACAACACACACACACACCACACACACACACTAACAGAAAAAACCTCATGCCATGCACTTAACAAAAAACCCATGGCTTACACTCAAAGCGTATATATTAATACCCCACCACACAAAAGCACATATTATAAGAAAATAACATATTTTACAAAAGAAACATCTTAAACCCACCCACAAGCTCCCCTCCTCGCACCTCCCACCCCCCCTCTTTTCTCTCCCTCTCTCTCTCTCTCCCTTTTCCTCGCTTTCCCTTTTCACATCGCAAAGCTAAAAAAATGGTAAAAAAAACATCTGATTAGAAGATGGATCGCGGGGTTTAAAAAATTTTTTGCGCCTAGATTTGACTCAAAGGGGTTCCTAAAACGACGCCAGATGGTAAATTTGTAATATTTTGCTAAAAAATGGCTTACCTGGCAATCTTTCTTGCTTTCCCTCTCCGTCTGTCATACAATTTTTTGCATTCCCAATTGTTCCCTTTCCAATCCTTGTCCACTTTTAACTCATCTTCAGGCACAGTGTTTACCTCGGGGGCTATAGAGCAAAAGGGATAAAAAAAGCATGGACAACATTTATCTTAGACACTTCTAAGGGCCTAAAATGGCGGGAATAGAACGAAATAAAAGACTCTTTCGTACTTAAGTTTGGTGTTTAAAAAGGTACCAAAAGTTTTTCAATACGCAAAATCGAAAGTGACTTTGCTGTTGGCATGGTTTATCTGGCCTTCTGCCCCAGATCCCGATGGTACAATAATAAACTAAAATGAAATCCTTTTGGAGGCAATGAAAGAAGATCGGAAAAAACGACATAATTTTGAGGTAATATTACAAACAATAAAAAAACAAGTGACCCCCCAAAATTAAATATTAATCCCGGGTCCAAAGCCCAAAGACTGTTGAAGACCCCGAAGTCAAAAATAATGTCCATGAATATGAAAAGACAGCACTTGTGTTGGATTAACTGGCCTGGATTACTCCTTCTGTATATTACTAAATAGTAACCGACTATTAAGACAACTAATGCCATAAGTGCTCAGCCATAAAGCCAATACTTTGCTTGCAGTAGACAAAAGCCAGCTAACGACACCCCCTAATATACCTGGTAAAGAGTCTACAGCTTTACCAGCTAATTTTTTTTTAATAAACTCGCAAGATGATCAAGCTGTTTTTTTACCCATGATTTATCAGGCGGTGATGGAGGCGATTGGTGGTGGAGGCACTGGACTTTGACCCCGCCGCCTGTAATAGCCAACACCAGTGTACTTATTGCAAATCCTAAGGCTGTTATAACGCTTGCTAATGTGACTCCCTGCTCTCTCTAAACAGCGTTCGTATTCGTTCTGCTAGCGTTGTGTTTTCATATAAATTTGTTTGGATAGTTTCTCTTACTTCGCTTACTTGAGTTTGTAATTGTTCTCGGTTAGTATTCAACATTTCTAGTCTAGCTAATCTTTCTATATTAAGATCATCTAGTCTTTGTTCTATTCTTTTTTTAATCTCAGGCCCTAAGTTGGCGTCGTCAGCCTCAGCAAGTTTTTCTTTTTCTTTTTCTATACGCTCCTATAGTTCAGTCAGTTTTGCTAAATTGTTTAATAATTCCCCTTTGATGGTTCTTAAAGCACGATCAAGGGCTACTAATTCTCTCTCAGGTAGCCGTGGTTCGCTTATTGTTTCTAATGCTGTTTTTTCTTTTACAGTGAGTTCTGCTATTGCATTATTATTTCGTCTGTTGCTTGACCTAAATTTTCAGGTTTCGTGTTTTGTATTTGGTTAGCTGTTGGGGTTCTTGCAGTGCGTTTTGAAATTCAACAACTTCTTCCTATTTATTTTTGGTTATAGTAATGCCAGGCGATTCCGCTCGCTTGCACTGAGCCTTTGTCTAATTGTATTTATGCCTACAAACTTTGATGGGTCTCGCTTAGTTGTAAGCGGAACACGTTCTCCTTTGTTGTTTTTCACATACAAATGGTTATCTTTTAGTTCAAAATCATCAGGGTATATAGTTTCGGGAGGTCCTAGTCCTAAACTTTGGTATAATGATCTGACCTTACTTTCTGTTAATTCACGCCTTTGCCGCGCTTCTACTAATTCATCATGTACTGAGAGCCTTGAGCGATGCTGCTCCCAAGTGGAATCACTCATGTCGTCTCCAGGATCAGAAACATCAAAATCTTCATCTTCATGCCTGCCATGTTTTTAAATAATTAACTTTTTATTTTGTTTTATAAAAAAATGTCACAAAAATATGGCTCAATTCTTGACCCGCATAGAAGGCTGAAAGAACCCTTTGGCGTGAAGGGAAATAAACGGAATATTACTGTTCCAAATAATCCATCTACTATTGATGCGAGTTCAAATTCTTACTGTCAGATTTCCAGACTAGGAGCGGATGAAGTGATTGTGCCAGGCTCTGCGCGTCTTACTTTCAAATAGAACTCGCTTCAACAACAGACCCAAACAGAACAGTTGTCCAGAATCTGGGAACGGGCAATCGTTAAGAAAATTTCTATAAAACTTGAGGGGCAAGAAATATTTTCTTTACACAATGCAGACATATTTTTTAACCTATTTTGATCTATGGCTAACCGGGAACGAAAGGGCCGATCTTGCGTTTCAAGGAATCGAAAATGAAGATGCACTAAAACATAGAATAGGCGCTGAAGATGCTAAGACGGCAAAAGGTATGTAGCTGTAAGTTATGCGTATGGTTAATCGCTTTTCCATACCCTTAGATTTTGAGTTGTTAAAGCGCATGCACAATACTTTCAAGGAGCATTAAAAGACAGATTGTCATATGAACTAACTTTTAATGACTACAAATATGTTATTTATATCTACAGACACCGAAGCAAAGTACAGCATTTCTGACATCTCGTTAGAGTTTGACGTTGTTAGCAACCCTAACTTGCGAGGCTGATCGAGCAACAATATAAGACAAAATTAGCAATATATTACGAAATAGTGATTCATCATTCTAAATATCCTAAAAGCGGGCAGACACTATATGGAATTTTAGTTTTAGCGCCACAGCACATTCACTTAAAGGTATTTTATTGCTGTGTGAAAATGAAGAACCATTCAAAGACAAACTGAAAATTTTATTAATCTAAAATAACAAAAGTGCAATGTACAATTGAGGGTAGTCCTAACCAAATCTACGCTAGCGGGCTTAAACCTTATCAGCATTTGATGAAATAAGAAAAATGTTTGGAGGCGGGAGGTGTAGAAATCCAACAGTTGACCTTGTGTCTAAAGATCTAAATCTTCACAGCGTTAGACTTGATCATTATTTAACAACGAAATACGGTTTATGGATTGACCTAAGGTCAAACAGAGGATAATCAGTTATATGGAAGCGGGAGGAGAACTGTCAGAGGACATAATAAACATTCAAATTGATAAAGAAAAGAGGCCGATAAACCACTTAATGTGTATTTGTTTTTATTATATGATGCGCAGCTGACATTGAAGATAACAGATTTAAAGATGCACCATACTAATTATTTTTTTCATTTTTAAAAAGCATGTCTGTTCAGCATTATCCAAAAGTACCTAAAGAAGAGAGAGTAGGCAACTCTGCTGTTATAGAAGGCAACATTGACCCCAGGGTCGTCTCTGCTGCTGTAGAACACCCTGAAGTAAAAACCTTTAGATTAACAAACATTACACAAATGCAACAAAAGCTAGAGCAAGACCTTATCAAATACAGCAAAACCAAACGAAGGTATTCTGCTGCCTTTAATGCTGTTACATTATGTTAATACTGGAGCATCGACTATTAGTGCTCTATCAGCAGGAACAAGTGTAGGTCTCTTGCAACAGGCGTAGGTGCACCGGCAGCTTTACCTCTAGGCGGTTTGTCTTTAACTCTTGGCCTGTGTTCTTTAGCTGTAGGTGCTGCTAGCAAAAAATTAAAAACTAAACTCCAAAGCACACAGCTATGGTTCAACTAATAACAGCAAAACTAGTTCCTTCAAACTGACATAAATAAAGCACTAGCTGACTCAGGCAGAAAATGGTCTGCTACTGGTAAAGCTGTTGCCAGTACTACCTGTCACAGTAGGAGACTTGGAGAGGGGATTGGCGCCACCAAGGATTAACCTAAGCCCACAGAAAAGTCATGGAGATAACCATAGCAGCAACATACCGGATCGGCCGGGGCCCGGGTTACCAACGACCGCGCTTCCCACTGACAAGCAACCAGGGTGGAAGTGAAAAGTCAGCTATGGGGCAAAGACATCATACAAGCTGCCAACTGAGAAATTACCATTGGAACTGGAATGTTCGTACACTCCATCAGTGCGGCAAAGTAAAAGAACTAGAGCACGAGCTGAGACGTTACCAATGGGACATTGTGGGTATGTCGGAAGTAAGATGGACAGGCTTTGGAGAAGCAATCACAGAGGAAGGACACAAGATGTGGTACAGTGGCGAAGAGTCACTACATGAAAAAGGCGTAGCTTTCATCGTGCGCAAAGAATCACTGGATGCATCTTGAGCTGCACACCTGTTAACAGCAGAATCATCAGCATTCGTGTGTCAGCCAAACCAAAGAACATCAACATATACAGGTGTATGCTCAACTACCAGCCACGAAGATCAGGCGGTGGAAGAATTCTACGAGAAAGTAGAGACACATCAGAAAAGCCCCCAAGAAAGACTCATCTAGTCAGGGGATTCACGCAAGTCGGCCAGAGCC